>JABUQX010076899.1:15000-25000 GCA_015478945.1 Trachelipus rathkii | reverse complement strand
AAAATATTTTATAAACTCGTAAATTAAGGTAACGGTTAACGGATGTAGGGGAAAATTTTAACTCGTTAACGTTAATTCACAACTGTAACTCGTTAATAGTCCGTTACTTCTTTTCGAAATTAACGAAAGCGTTAAAAGTTAACGAAAAAATTAACGAGTTAATTAACGGATTAACGCTTTAACGCGTTAATGCCCACCTATGTTATATATATATATATGATATATATATCATATATATATATATATATATATAATTTATATATTATATTATATTATTATATTTATATATATATATACTATATATATACTATCATATATTATATATATATTGTATATTTTTTTTTATATCTAAATAATATATATATATAATATATATAAATATAATATATTATATATATATATATATATATATATATATGATATATATATACTATATATAATATATATATAATATATAGTAGTAAGGGGTGCACAACTGACAGAGCAAACTGAAATCCGGAAGTTGCAACCGGATGTTGCAAATGTTACAAAAAGCATCATTTTGCAACATTTGGTTTTCAAGCTTGACGTACCAAGGTAGTTTTTAAGGTCGGTGAGACCTAATTTAAGGTCTGGAAGACCATTTTTCGGAGGTTTTGAATCTGAACTCAAGGTTTAGTCCCAAAAAGGGCGTTTTTGGTTCCTGGAGATTTCAAATATTGATAAAGATCATCTTTTTGATGCTTCAATCGATTTCTCGATGTTTTTTTACCCATGTCGATGTTCTAACATCTTTCTATCGATGATCCTGGTTGACTTTTTACTATTGACAAATATAATCGACAAGAAAATCATAAACTTATTTAAAATTCATTCGATATATGTTGTAGTTTCAGGCGAGTTCGTCGTATCTCTGGCTTATATAATATATATATAATAATAATATATATTTATATATATATATATTATATATAATATATATATAATCTATATATATATATATCTATATATTATATATAATATAGTATACTAAATATATATAATATATATAATATATATATATATATATATATATTATGGCTATTTATAAGTGGTTGCCTGCCAGGATAGCGAAAATCAAATAATTAATGTATCGTTATTTTAATAATTTTAGGGTAAATACATTTAAATTTTTGGTAACGTACTACTCTAATCTATCATCTAACCTAACCTACTTACCTAGCCTAAGCCTTAACCTAACCAAACTTAACTAAGCTCTCGTAACTTAACGAGTCAACACTTATAAATGTTCCATCTACATTATATATAATTATATATATATATATTATATATAATATATATATTATATATAACTCAGGTTAGGCTTATCGTATCGTTCTAAAATTTGGAGGCGCGCTAGGTGATGACATAACCTCGTCTTACACGAGGTTATGTATCTGTGTGCCCCCCGTATAGGGGTACTGCCTCCCCAAAAATAGGAAATGATCGTAGAAGGCTAAATTTTGGAGAAAAGAGTCGGAGCTGGATTCGGATTCGGATTTGGAGTTCAGGGACCCCCCTGGAGGGGGGTCCCCTTCTGAAAAAAAGAAGAAATGCAAAGAGTGCGTGACAGAAGATGAAGAAGAAGGAAGAAAGGATTCGGAGTCTGAGTAGAGGTATGAAGGAGTCGTGATCAGAGGAGTCGGAGTCGGTACCGGCACCGGTGCTGGAGCCTGTGCGGTGATGAGTTAATAAATATTCGTTTAGCCTCATATTGGTGTCCTTATATATGTTTATAACGTCGTAGAACTCAAATATGTTAGTTTTAAGGCCGTAAAGGGTATCTGGGGACCTCCGGAGGTGGGGTCCCCAGAAGGAAAGCACAGATTGCGTGACAGAAGAGGAAGAAGAAGGAGAAAAGGAGGAAAGGAGGAAGAAGGAAGGATGAAGGAAGAAGGAGGAAGGAGGAAGAGAAGGGGGAAGGGGAAGGAGGAAGGAGGAAGGAGGAAGGAGGAAGGGGAAGGAGGAAGGAGGAGAGGAAATGAGGAAGGAGGAAGGAGGAAGGAGCAAGGAGGAAGGAGTAATAGAGTAATGTGTCGGAGCAAATGAGCCATAGCCTGCCTCGGCACCGGTGCGTGCCGAGTTAGTAAGCATTCGTTTAATAATACAATATCATTACTGTTCACATAACTGATTCTGTTCTAACATGTACAGGTCGTCATTTTCATTGCATCTTGCAAAGATAACCCGTTTTCTAAAGGTTGAAGACTGACATTTATATTTTCAAATCTCATTTTCTTTTTATAAACGTCAACTAATATATATTTTTTCCTAAAGTTGAAACATGCATATACTTTTACTATTTTTATTTTATAAGTTTCATTTTACATTTATTCTTTGTGTTTATTTTTTTTTTTAATTTAATTTTTTTTTTTTTATTTATTTTTAAATTTTTATTATTTTTTATTTATTTTTATTTTTATTTTTTAAGAAATTATTTTTGTTTTAAAACTTTTTTTTTTTATTTTATTTTACTTGTTTAAATTTATTTTCAAACTCTATTTTTTTTATAAGTTTTCATTTTACATTTTCACAATTTAATTTTTTCGTTTTATTATGCTCAATTTTTAGAAAATTATTTTTGTTTTAAACTTTTTTTTTATTTTGAAATTTACTTATTTAAATTTATTTTCAAACTTTATTTTTTATAAGTTTCATTTTACATTTATACTTTGTGTTTAATTTTTTAATTTTATTATTTTTTTAATTTTTTTTATTTTATTTTACATTTATTCTTTGTGTTTAATTTTTTTTCAATCTAATTTTTTGTTCAATTTATTTTCAATTATTTATTAATTTTTTATTTATTTTTATTTATTTTTGTTTTATTTTGCTTTAAACATTTGTTTTTACTACAAAATTATTTGTTTTTCATGTTTACAACGTAAAAAATTTGCGCTTTTTACATACCCTAAATCAGTAAATCAGTAAATCAAACCACCCATTACACCCCTCCCACCTTCCATGATCCATTGATATATTGATCTATTGATCTATTGATTCAAGTCATATTTTGTATAACATAACACAAAAACTTTTGTTTATTTTTATTTTATTTGCTTTAAACATTTTGTTTTTAATAAAAATTTTATTCTTTTTATGTTTATAACTTAAAAATTTGCATTTTACACACCCTAAAGCAGTAAATCAGTAAATCAAACCACCCATCCCTCCCCTCCTCCCACCCTCCCATGATCCATTGATCTGTTGATCTATTGATCTATTGATCTATTGATTCAAGTCATATTTCAAGTATCATTTTGTTTAAACATAATATAAATAAGTTCTTTGGAAAAATTTCATAGTAAAATAGTTTAACATAACCGCATCAAACCTATCAAACCTATGCCATACACATACAGCACCTACCCACACAAACACACATACAAACAACATTTTCACAAACACAAACCACACACTTAATCATTGTTACACTTCAACAAATATTTTACGAAGTAACTTTTAAATCTGATGGCTTTTAAGGTGTTATAAAACATTACGTAATAGATAGGGTTAATAAAATAACTATTATTTATATTTTATTATTCAGAATATTTGTACATAGAAAAACATTAAACATTACACATTAAACATAGATAGATATTTATAATATATTAAATGGGAATTAAAGTACCCTTATAACCATATGATACCGTGCGACATGAATTTTTAATAAAGATTCGCTTATCGGTCGTATGTTGTACCATTTTTGTACCGGCAACAATACTAACACCTCCATATTTCCCAGGTTGAAAAGTTGTAGTAGGAACACTATAACATAACCCACCTCTGTTACTTCCGTGTAAATTAGCATTAGGATTCTGTGACTCATCTATTTTAGCAGCCTTTTTATGAGGCAGGTCATCGTTTCGTACATCATCTTTATCGACATTATCCAATTGTATTTCATTCATTGCTTTCACTGTAACATCTTTGTATCTGATATCATCATACAATGATTCACCGTGACCTATACTATTTTCAGAGCAACGATCAATCGTTAGCTTTAGCAATTTTTCAAAATTCAAGGGAGACTTTATCCTAAGACACCCTACTTTTTGAAACCAAAATCAAAATTTTCACTTTTTTTTTATTATCTAGATTATTAGAAAAATTCCTCCTGAACATCATGGTGTAATTATTTTTTTAAAATTCTAAAGGGTTTTTTAGATCCTGAAATTTATTTAGAGAGGTGTCGAACTAAAAAAATTTCAATTCCAGTCAAAATTACAATTCCAGGTTGAGGAAGAAAAAAAATGTTTTATTTATAATTATAAAAAATCTATATTTTTTTTCATATAGAGCACCTTCCACCCATTCTTCGGATTTTACTCAGTCAAATAAATGGAGTCGAAGCTTGAGCCGCAGTCGTAGCCGGGGCCGGAGCCAGAGCCAGAGCCAGAGCCAGAGCCAGAGCCAGAGCCAGAGCCAGAGCCAGAGCCAGAGCCAGAGCCAGAGCCAGAGCCAGAGCCAGAGCCAGAGCCAGGGCATAAATTTTTTCAATGAAATAATTTTTTGGATGAAAAATTTATTACCAGAAAACGTACAGAACAATTTTCAAATAGTGCAGAATATTTAGTCGGATCCGGATCCGGAGTAAGAGCTGAGTCGAAATCGGAGCCGGTGTCGGAGACGGAGCCAGAGTATGAAATTTTTTTGAAAAATAATATTTTGGGTGAAAAATTTATTGCAAGAAGACATGCTGAACAATTATCAAATAGTGCAGAAACCTTAGTCGGATCCGGAGCCGAAGCCGAAGTCAGAGCCGGAGCCGGAGCCGGAGCCGGAGCCGGAGCCGGAGCCGGAGCCGGAGCCGGATCCTGGGTATGAATTTTTTCAGAAAATATATTTTTAGGGGAAAATTTATTGTCAGAAGGCGTGCTGAACAATTTTCAAATAGTGTAGGATCCTTAGTCGGATCCGGATCCGGATCCGGAGTAGAATCGGAGCCAGAGTCGGAGCGGAGCTGGAGTCGGAGCCGGAGCCGAAGTATGAAATTTTTTCGAAAAATATTTTTTTTAGGTGAAAAATTTATTGTCAGAATACGTGCTGAACAATTATTTATCAAAGAATGCAGAAACCTTATTCGGATCCGGAGCCGAAGACGAAGTCAGAGCCGGAGCCAGAGCCGAAGCCGGATCCTGGCTATGAATTTTTTTCAGAAAATATATTTTTATGTGAAAATTTATTGTCCGAAGGCGTGCTGAACAATTTTCAAATAGTGCAGAATCCTTAGTCGGATCCGGATCCGGAGCCGAAAGCTGGAGTCGGAGCGGGAGCCGGAGTCGGAGCCGGAGCCGGAGCCGGAGCCGGAGCCGGAGTATAAATATTTTCGAAAAATAATTATTGGGGTGAAAAATTTATTGCAAGAAGACGTGCTGAACAATTATCAAATAGTGCAGAAACCTTAGTCGGATCCGGAGCCGAAGCCGAAGCTAAAGTCAGAGCCGGAGCCGGAGCAGGAGCCGGATCCTGGGTATGAATTTTTTTCGGGAAATATTTTTTAGTAAAAATTTATTGTCAGAAGACGTGCTTAACAATTCTGAAATAGTACAGAAACTTTAGTCGATCCGGATCCGATCCGGAGTCGGAGCGAGCCGGAGCCGGAGCTGGGATTTTTAGCCGTTTCGAAACGTATTTTTTTGATGAAAAATTTATTGCCAGAAGACGTGCTGAACAATTTTCATATAGTGCAGAATCCTTAGTCGGATCCGAAGCCGGATCCGGTGTCGGAGCCGTAGCCAGAGTATGAAATTTTTTTGAAAAATATTATTTTAAGTGAAAAATTTATTGCCAGAAGACGTGCTGAACAATTATCAAATAGTGCAGAAACCTTATTCGGATCCGGAGTCGAAGTATGAGCCGGTTCCGGAGCCGTATCCAGATCCTGGGTATGAATTTTTTTCTGAAAATATTTTTTTAGTTGAAAATTTATTCGGAAGACGTGCTGAACAATTTTCAAATAGTAGAATCTTTAGTCGGATCTGAAATGGAAAGGAGCCGGATGGAGCCGAGCCAGAACCGGAGCCGGAGTATGAATATTTTCGAAAAATAATTTTTGGGGTGAAAAATTTATTGCAAGAAGACGTTCTGAACCATTATGAAATAGTGCAGAAACCTTAGTCGAATCCGGAGCCGGATACGGATTCTGGGTATGAATTTTTTTCGGGAAATATTTTTTAGATGAAATATTTATTGCCAGAAGACGTGCTGAACAATTTTCAAATAGTGCAGAATCCTTAGTCGGATCCAGAGTCGGACTCAGTGGCTGAGCCGGAGCCGGAGCCAGAGTGTGAAATTTTTTCGAAAAATATTTTTTTTAGGGCAAAAATTTATTGCCAGAAAATGTGCTGAACAATTATCAAATAGTGCAGAAGCCTTAATCGGATCCGGAGAAGAAGCCGAAGCCGAAGTCAGAGCCGGTGCCGGATCCGGATCCTGGGTATGAATTTTTTTCCGAAATTATTTTTTTAGGTAAAAATTTATTGTCAGAAGACGTGCTGAACAATTTCAAATAGTACAGAATCCTTAGTCGGATCCGGATCCGACTTCGAATCCGGATTCGGAGTCGGAGCGGAGCCGGAGCTGGAGTATGAAATTTTTTTGAAAAATAATATTTTGAGTGAAAAATTTATTGCAAGAAGACTTGCTGAACAATTATCAAATAGTGCAGAAACCTTAGTCGGATCCGGAGCTGAAGCCGAAGTCAGAGTTGGAGCCGGAGCCGGAAACGGATCCTGGGTATGAATTTTTTTCGGGAAATATTTTTTAGGTGAAAAATTTATTGTCAGAAGACGTGCTGAACAATTTTCAAATAGTGCAGAATCCTTAGTCGTATCCGGAGCAGAAGCCGAAGCCGAGGTCGGAGCCGAAGCCGGAGCCGGAGCCGGAGCCGGAGCCGTGTCAGATAATGGGATTGAATCTTTTTTAAGAAATATTTTTTTACGTGAAAAATGTATTGTCAAAAGACTTTCTGAACAATTTTCAAAAAGTACAGAAACCTTAGTCGGATCTGGAGCCAGAGCTGGAGCCAGAGCCAAAGCGGAAGCCGAATCCTGGGTATGAACTTTTTTCATAAATTATTTTTTAAGGTGAAAAATTTAATGTCGGAAAACGTGCTGAACAATTTTCAAATAGTACAGAAACCTTAGTAGGATCCGGAGCCGAAGCCGAAGCCGAAGCCGGAGTAGGAAACATTTCCTGGGTATGAATTTTTTCAATAAATATTTTTTAGGTGAAAAATTTATTGCCAGAAGACGTGCTGAATAATTTACAACTAGTGCAGAATCTTTAGTCGGATCCGGATCCGGAGCCGGATCTTAGGTATGAATTTTTTTCAGGAAATATTTTTTTAGGTGAAAAATATATTGTCAGAAGACGTACTGAACAATTTTCAAATAGTACAGAATCTTTAGTTGGATCCGGATTCGGAGTCGGAGCGAAGTCGAAGTCGTAGCCGGAGTTGGAGCCGGAAATTGAAATGTAAAATTAACATTGGTATGATAGAGATATGCTTGAAAAGTGTGAATAGGGTACGATTTGCATGTAAAGTTAGTTACTTTACTGTTGTTAAGTTTGGAATTTGTTCAAGTTAGCAGTTTATTCGTGCGTAAGGTATTACGAATGTTGTTGTTGTACATTATGTTCCTAGGTCAGGTTATGTGTGTGTGTGTGTGTGTGTGTGTGTGTGTGTGTGTGTGTGTGTGTAGCATTTATTCTTAGTTCAGTATAATAGGTTAGAGTATGATAATTTTTTTTATTAATTATTACCATTTTAATGTGAAATTAACATTGATATGATAGAGATATATTTGAAAAGTGTGAATAGGTTGCGTTTTGTATGCAAAGTTAGTTTACTGATGTTAAGTATTTAACTTTGCTCATGTTAGCAGTTTATTCGTTCGTAAGGTATCACGTATGTTGTTGTTGTACATTATTTTCTTAGCTCAGGATATGATATGCTATCTTGTGTGTGTATGTGTGTGTATAGTATTTATTCTTCGTTCAGTATAATAGCTAGGTTAGGTTATGATAAATCTTTGTTAAATATTACTATGCTAATGTAAAATTAACATTGATATGTTAGAGATATGCTTGAAATAGTGAGTAGGTTACTCTTTGTATGTAATGTTAGTTACTTACTGTTGTTAAGTATGGAACTTTGCTAATGTTAGCAGTTTATTCGTGCTTACGTTAGCATATATTCGTTGGTCAGTATATAAAGAACTTATTTTTATGTTATGTTTATACAAAATGATACTTGAAATATGACTTGAATCAATAGATCAATAGATCAATAGATCACGGATGGATGGGAGGGGAGGGGTGGGTGGCTTGATTTACTGATTTACTGCTTTAGGGTGTGTAAAAACTCAAATTTTTTAAGTTATAAACATAAAAAGAATAAAAATTTTAGTAAAAAATATATTTTTAAAGCAAATAAAATAAAAATAAATAAAAGTTTTTGTGTTATGTTATACAAAATATGACTTGAATCAATAGATCAATAGATCAATAGATCTTTAGATCAATGGATCATGGAAGGGTAAGAGGGGTGGGATGGGTGGTTTGATTTACTGATTTAATGCTTTAGGGTATGTAAAAAACGCACATTTTGTACGTTATAAACTTGACATGCATAAAAAATTTAGTAAAAACAAGTGTTTTAAGCAAATAAAACAGAAAAAAAATAAAAAAATAAATAAAAAATAATAAAAATTTGAAAATAAATTGAAAAAAAAATTAAATTGAAAAAAAAATTAAACACAAGGAATAAATGTAAAATAAAATTAAAAATTTAAAAAAAATTAAAAAATTAAAAAATAAATAAAAAAATTAAACACAAAGTATAAATGTAAAATGAAATTATAAAAAATAAAGTTTGAAAATAAATTTAAATACGTAAAATTAAAATTAAAAAAAATTTTAAAAACAAAATAATTTCTAAAAATAAAATTAAAAATAAATAAAAATAATAAAAATTTGAAAATAAATTAAAAAAAATATTTAATTAAAAAAAAATTTAACACAAAGAATAAATGTAAAATGAAACATAAAATAAAAATAGCAAAGAGGATATGCATGTTTCAACTTCGGAAAAAAAATTATATTAGTTGACGTTTAGAAAAAGAAAATGAGATTTGAAAATATAAATGTCAGTCTTCAACCTTTAGAAAACGGGTTATCTTTGCAAGATGCAATACAAATGACGACCTGTACATGTTAGAACAGAATCAGTCATGTGAACAGTAATGATAATGTATTATTAAACGAATATTTACTAACTCGGCGTCGCACCGGCTAAAGCACCGGTGCAGGCTATGGCTCATTTGCTCCGACACATGAGACCTCTTCTTCCTTCATCCTTCCTCCTTCCTCCTTTCCTCCTTTTCTCCTTCTTCTTCCTCTTCTGCCACGCACTCTGTGCTTTTGTTCTGGGAACCCACCCTCCGGGGGTTCCCATACACCCTTTACGGCCTTAAAACTATCATATTTGAGTTCTACGACCTTATGAACATATATAAGGACACCAATATGAGGCTAAATGAATATTTATTAACTCAGCATCGCACAGGCTCCAGCACTGGTGCCGGTACCGACTCCGACTCCTTCTTTCTTCTACTCAGACTCAGACTCCTTTCCTCCTTCTTCTTCTTCTTCTGTCACGCACTCTGTGTATTTCTTCTTTTTCAGGAGGAAACCCCCCTCCAGGTGGGTCCCAGAACTCCAAATCCGAATCCGAATCCGAATCTGAATCCAGCTCCAACTCTTTTCACCAAATTTTAGCCTTCTACGATCATTTCCTATTTTGGGGGGCAGCACCCCCATACAGGGGCGCACGGATACTGTAACCTCGTCTGCGACGGTTACGTCACCACCTAGCGCGCCTCCAAATTTTAGGACGATACGATAAGCCTAACCTGGGTATATATATATATATATATATATATATATATATAGCAGAGTAGATACCAGTGATGAA
>JABUQX010076899.1:0-10000 GCA_015478945.1 Trachelipus rathkii | reverse complement strand
CGCTTTTATATAAATAAATATTTAAAAAAATACATATATACATACATATACATAAATACATAAATATACACACAAATTCACACTTAAACACATAAATACATATGCATACACAAAACATATATATTCAAATATTATTACCATTTTATTACAATCACCATTACCATTATCATTATTATTATTATTACTATCAACATCAACATCACCAACATCACTATTATTTTCATTATCATTAATATCATTATCATTATCATCATTACTGCTTATTACTATATTATTATATTAATTTATTCATATATATTATTGATTTATTATTATTATTATTATTCATTATTATTATTATTATTTATTATTATTATATTATTGATTATTAGATATTATATTCGCACAAAACTACTAGTATTTTACGTATCATCACTATTTCACTATATTTCTGTAACTGTTTATTATTATTCTTACTATTATAATTTCAATATTTATTGCTTCTAGGTGAAAGTATAATCCATTATCATTACATTATATCAATATCTTAAATATAATAGTTGATTTACATAACAAAATGTTATTATTATTGTTGTTATATAAAGCACCTTTCCCACAAATAGTGTGATGGTGTCCACTGCTTATTATCAGCAGCTATTAACGGGAGGAAAATTACAGGATGTGAAGTGTTCCCAATCCAAAGCATCCCAAAGTTGTGCAGCCCTTTCTCTTGTCAGGCCTATGAAGTTGACTCGTAGAGATAAACTTTCAGATCAATTGCCCAGATTTTGAAGGTTTTGATATTGGAATGAAAAGTTGAAAATGTTTTGTTATTAAAATTACAAAAAGAACACTGCATCAAAATAATGTTGCTCCTCTATGTAAATCTTGCACTTTTTAAATTACATATCAAAATGAAAATATGTAAAATAATTTTGAATTTAAAATTTTGCTTTCTATAAATAATTTTGCATTGTTGAGAACAAGTCAGACCAAAAAAATCCTTCAGAAGTATCTTCCCTTCTTCTCAAATATCTACTATAGTTTAGGCGTAGCTCTTCAACTGTTAATTTCTACTCTTCTATCTGTGCCGACTCTTGTATTTTCCTTCCAATCCTGCTGTTTTCCAGCCCACTTACCTCACGAAGTCTCAATCATAATGGTATTGTTATTGTTATGTTATGTTTATTATTAATCTATTATTATTATTATTCATTATATTATTATTATTAATTTATTATTATCATATTAGTTATTATTATTCATTAATTATTATTATTATTATTATATTAATTATATTATTATTATATATTATTATTATATCATAATTATTGTTATTATTATATATATTTACTATTATTATTATTATTTTTATTTATATTACCATGTATTTTTGCTCTGTGATATTTATCTGTGATAACTTTGTTTTACAATTGCTTTTAGTGTTTTAAATTTAAATTGTATTATCAATATTAGATTGTTTATGATTGTGATTATGTAAATTGAAAGATTAGTTTTATTATTATTATATTATTATTATTATTATTATTATTATTATATTATAGTATTATTATTATTATATTTAAATTAAATATATTAATTATTATTATTATTACTTTTATTATTATCATTAAATTGTCATTTATTAATAGTATTATTATTTGTCATTCATATATTATTATCATTTCATTCATTATTATGATTTTATTATTTATTATTATTATATTGATTATTATTATTATATGTATTATTATTTTATTATTATTGTTTTCTATATTATTCTTATCATATTATTATTATGTATTATTATTATAGATATATTATTATTGTTTACTAGTTGTTGTTGTTGTTTTATGTTGTTGTTTTTTTTTTTTCCTTTAGAGGTCCTAAATATTATAAGTCTTTTTCTATATTATTATTATTATATTATTATTATATTATTATTATTATTATTATTGATTTATTATTATATTTATATTATTATTATTTATTGATTTATTATTATTATTGTCATTATTTTATTTATTTATTATTATTGTGTTCTGTGATATTTATCTGTTGATAACTTAGTTTTAATTGCTTTTTAGTATTTTATTTTCAATCCTGATGGTTTATTCATATTATTATTATTATTTTATTATTATATTATTATATTATTATATTATATAATTATTATTATTATTATTATATTATTATTATTATTATTATTATATTTATTATATTATTATTATTATTATTATTATTATTATTATTATTATACTGTGTTATTAGTTTTTGTTATTGGATGTTATGCGTGTATTAAATGTACATCTGCTTTATTAATTTACATTATTTTAATCTCATTTTTAATAATTGTATTGTTATTATTTTTTATGCAGTTTTTTACTTAATTATGAATTTCTTTTTTAATTAAATAATTGTTTTGGTTGGTTGTGACTTTTTGTGGGCTCTTGATTTTTTTGCTTTTTAAAAAAAACAAATAGTTTTTAACCGTAGTTTTAATCTAGCCTGTTTTATGTAAAGATTTCTTTGTGTACACCTTGAAAATGTTAGCGAAAATACACGAAAGTGGCTCGGTGAAAAATCAGTTTTTCATATCATATAATGTATATATATTATATATATAATATATATTATACTATATACATATATATATATATATATATATTATATAAATATATATATATATAATATATAAATATATAATATATATATTATATATATATTTTCAATGAATTTATGGAACAATTAGCGAGTGGAGAGAATGGTGGGACAGTAGGGAGAGGAGATAAGAAATATTGAAAGAGAGATGTTGATAGATTTTTCTGCCTGAGGAAGGGTTGAAGATCATGAATGGTTTTTCCACAGAGAGACCTCCAACGTAAGGTTCACGAAGATATAGATGATTCAAATCATAAGAATTCGATCAGATACTATATTAGACTATATTATGCGTTATAGTAGATGCTCAACAAGGAATGTGAAAAGTGATTACTCTGATAGTAACAATAGTTTATATTTGGATCATAGTATTATTGTGTACGACCCTGCCGATCCGGTGAAGACAGATAAGTTGCAGAATTAGAAAAGAGAAATGTGATTAAAAGTATAAGGCAATCAAATAAATGAAGGAGTGTGACAGAAAAAGGGAATATAATTGACAAATGTATAATCGAAGAACCATAGAACAATTAGAAGGATGTCCGGGAGAGATAGGGAGATACAAGAAAGAAGTAAAAAAGTGCAGCAGCGAGGGAGACCTTGTAAAAAAGGTAGGAGGAACGAGGAAAAGACACAAGAGCGGTGTGCGACTGAAGAATGTAAGATGGCAATAAATGGAGATTAGAATGGTGCTGGGAAAAGATTAGAACTACATCGACTATTGGCCTCAGAGCATATGGAGGTAAGAAATATGCAAAGATGAGTAAAAGAAAGACGTAAAGAAAAGGCGAGCAAAGAGAAGGCGGAATGAATATGATGTAAGATTTGTTGAGACAAAAAGGAAGAGAGTTTTTTTAGAACTGGCAAAAACGTTTTATAGAGGATCAAAGAGGGAAGTATGTTGTGCAATATCAAGATAAGCAAGGTGAATTTTGGTTGAGATCAAACAGACAAACTATGAGATGAACGAAGATATTCAGAGAACTTATAATGTTATTAATGAGCAGGTGGTGGGTTATGCGAGAGTAAGAGATATCAGGAAGTGTGAGGATAAAGTGGGAGGGGAGGAGATCCACTATTGGAGAAGTTGGACGATGACTCTGAGAAACAAGAACTGGGAAGATGGGATAGCGCCATTAGAACTAATAAAAGAGGGAGGAGAATGATAGAAAATTATATAATAGATCGTTCTGATAAAAATTCGTTCAAAAAAGTATGTTTGGAACAATAGCGATCAGTCCTAGATGAGGGGGGAAAGTCAATCATAGTATCCAACAATAAGGGAAAAGAAGATACGGGGGACTTTAAAAAATCCAAGGTTATATTCTTGTTGGACCACTTGGCAAAAACACATGAGAGAATACTAGAGAGAAGGCTGATAATGGTAGTAGAGCCCAGATTGGGGGAAGAGCAGCAGCACGGATATAGAAAGAACAGAAGCACGACGGATCTCTTGTTCGCCTTGAGAATTACGTTAAGCCCGGTCCACACTAGCGGACTTGAGGAACGACTTATGTAGCTCATAGTTTAGAAAAGCTTTTGATTCAAGTGCCTAGGGAGGGACTATGGAAAGTGCTAGAGAGAGAATTTGCAGTGGATAAAAAGTTGAGAGAAGCCCTGGAGAGTTTTTATAAGAATAATAAATGTAACGTAAGAGCAGAATATGAGAAATAAGGAATGGTTTGAAGCGCGTTTCTCAACATTTTAAGCCTCCGACTCCAAAAGCAAAACGCATAAACGTTATTAACTCGCGACCCCCTAAATGTACCCTCCTATATATATTATAATATACTATATATATATATCATAATATATATATATATATATAATATAATATACTTAATATTATATATATATAGTCATATATATATTATAATATTCATTGGCGAAGCGTCCAGTCATCTATTGATGCGGAGATGACTGACCAGAATGAGATAAGAAAAATAAATAAATCCTTTTTTCAAATTTCATTATTATTTTTTATTTCAATCTATATATATATATAATATATATATAATATATATATAATATATATATTAATAAATATACTATATATTATTATATATAACCTCCAATATATATATATGATATAATATTATATATACTAATATATTAATATATAAAAATTATATAGTATGTAATATATTATACTATACTATATATATATAATATATTATATATACTATATTATATCATACATATATATATATATACTATATATTATTATATATATAATATATAACTATATATACTCACTCTACATATAAATACGCCTTGAAAAAGCGCGATAGTTAAAATGAAATATATTAATATAACATTACCCAGGTAATCTGTAAATTTGTCCGTGATCAAAAATGAGAGGCATCTTACCAGTATTATCCTAATTATCAATGTTCACATCTCTAAGCCAATCAAATGCTGCCAAAGAATATATATTATATAACATGGCCAAGCTCATCTATACAATTTGGTCGCTGCAACCCTATTGAACGAATTTGTTCCTCATATTAAAGCATAAGTACTTAAAATTTCGTTACAAACTTCGGACTTCAGAAATATAGTAGTGATGCCAGGTAACATCCGCATCCGCGAGCATCCGCACTATTATTAAAGATCCGCATCCCATCCGCGCTTTGCCCGCGGATGTTGCTGCGGAATTGTTTATTGTCGAGATGTTGATAAAGAAATTTTATAATAAAAATACTTAAGAATGAATCTGATCGCAAAACTTTAAATGAGTAGACATGGACTCGACTGCAACTGATGTTTAATGAACTTGTATCTCGCAGCATGAAGTTTCATAATAATATTGGAGTCAACAGAGTCACATGAAATTAGGGATGCCAAAAAAAAATCAGCGCAACTACAGCTTCTGTCTCAGATAGTAATACCATTAATCTCAACGCTAAGAAAGCATTTTGGACCATCTTCAAATGAAAAAAGTGACGGTTTTAAAAAGTGGGTTGTAGTCATGAATCCAGATGGGATGCAAGTAGTGATAGAAAAAGTTTTTTTGTGTGTGGCAATTAATGACCTTCTTACTATTGCAACATTTACCTAGATCCCCGTTATAAAAGGCAAGTTTTTTGTAACAATGTATATTATAAGTTTAAATAGTCACTTGTGTTGCAGTTTTGAAAAATTTCAATCCGAACAGTCTATTAATTCGCCACACATTAAAAGGAAAAAAAAACGACAATGCTACAGAACCAAACACCCTTCACAAGTAAAATCATACAGATTCACTGGGTAATAATTTCTCTCACAATCCAGTAGTGATGAAAGAAAGCAACGCATTACAAAAGATGTAGTGCAAATGATTGAAAAACTATCACCAAAGAAAAACGACTAGATAACAAATGATGATCCTATTAGTTGGTGGAAAGTTAAGCGAAAACATGTTTACCCACGCTTGAGGTAAACTTGGCAACAGGTTAATACTTCGGACCTGTCCCCCATAACACCTTAGAGATCCAAGTAAGCTAGAGTCTATTTAGCCAATGCTTGGTGGTATCTGATACATATAACAGAGAACAGACTCTCAGCACTAGACAACAAGGCCAGACAAACATTGATGTTCTCAAGCTACAAAACCCTATCCCTATATTGAATTTCAATAGTAGGTGCAGAAGTAATAGTAATCCATTGTAAAAATTCTCTTTCTTAACGGTCGGGGTTGGGGAAAGACGTTTGATGGGGGCATTTGATTTGGGTCTCCGTTCCCACACCCTGGTAACAATTATATTACTAGATTGTGGCTAAAACTCGAAATACGTATATATATTATGATATATAATTATCATACTATATATATATTATATATTAATTATATATCTAATATAGGGTATATATTAGATATATATATAATATATATATATATATATTATATAATATAAATATATTCACACTATTAATATACTATATATATAAATAGATCAAAAGCTTAATCGAAATAAATGACAGTTACAGAAGGCTTCCTGAGGATCGCCGATGCGAAAAAAAATGACATGGTGCTGCACTCACTAAAAAACCATATAGTGAAATAATAAGGAAAAATATAAATTCAGACACTTTTCTTAGAATCAGATGAAATTACAATAATAAATTTTACTCTTTTTTACAAAAATAAGTCAATTAAAGTTCCTTACTTAGCATTGAATAGTATATATTACTTATAAAGTACGGATAATATTACGAAAAAAGCCTTAAAACAAATTAAAAACTAATGGCCAAAAATCGTTTCTTTGAAAAGGAAATATGTATTTATAATGAAAGGAAACTACTTTGAAAATGTTCTAAATTCTATTATTATTATTATCTTAATTATTATTATTATTATTATAATTATATTATTATATTAGTATTATTATTATTATTATATTATTATTATTATTTATTATTTCATCATTATTATAATTTATTTATTATTCTGAAATTGAAATGTAATATTAATTGCTTTTTTTTGCTGTTTTTTTTTATTTTTATTGTTCGTTTTCAATTATTTTATAAAAAAAACTACTTCGGCCACTCTCTGCTTCGTCTCCGTCGATCCTAATATGTATTGTATCTAGTAGTATGGTAAGGTAGGTATGAGGTAGTAGCGTAGAGGTGAGTATAAATCGTAGCTATCCTTGGGTATGTCAGAGCTAGATTAGGAAATATAGATATTATTATCGTTATCTTATACATAAAATTAAATATATATCTATATAATAGTATATAATATAAATAAAATATTTAATCTATTTTTTTATTCTTTTTCATTTTTACAACATCACACCGATCTCACGCGGCTCAAGAGCCCTATTGCAAGGACGGGCCGGTGTTTAAACTGAGGCCAAAATACAATCATTAATGGTTCACTCTTGTCAAATTTCACTTTAAAAGTGAGGGAGACTAAATTGAGTAGAAACACAGAAGATGGCAAGAGAATTCCACAGAACACAGAGGTGGCCAGAAAGAAGGCGGCACCACAGCGAACTAGTCTGAGTATTGCTTACATGATCAACACACATAACATCATGTCGATACAGCACCCTTGTGCACGAGGGCGTTCTTATAAAGGACGACGGCACCGCGAGTGGCCAAAGCTCCCTCGCAGCACTTGCCGCTGACCTATACCTATAGAAAAGAGATGAAACACCAACACCAATTCGCGCCGCAAAGATAGAGGTCAATGCTGAACTAGGAAAGAGAACGGACAGTTTAATAAGTCTTTTTTGCCTTCTGACTCTCGACCCTATCCAGATAGACCGGGTGAAACCTGAGCCCCCCAGATATAGAAGCAGTACTCCATTACAAGGCCGGAATGACCCTTGTATAACTAAGGAGTGTAACTGATGAGAGAGGAAAAAAAATAGATCTCGCAAGTCTAAACAGACAGCTCCAGTGTCTTTGAGCCCGCCATTAGCAACGCGTAAATGTCACTGGAGGTTCCAAGACATTTTTGACTTTCATGTAGGCCAAGGATGTATTATACATTGTCAACAGAGAGAGACGACGAGAACCGATCGAAAGAGATGGTAAATTAGAACCGTCTGTCTTAGAGAGGGAGAGAATTTGAAGAACGTGCAGTATATTTAGAGAATGTGAATTTCAACAAGGTTCGAGAAGCGACCCCACCCGGAACAATATCTATGCAGACCAGCGGTAGACATCGGAAGTATTAAGGACGAGAGCAATTCTAGAACGTAAAAGAGGAGCAGAGAATTGAAATGAGTTGAAAGAATGAAGGTCGAGCATCGCAACTGATGTGGATAGGGTTAGATGAGTAGCAGAGAAGATCATTAATCATAAAAAGTAGATGGATAACAGTAGGAGATAAAGACAGAACCCTGAGGTTAAACACCACCTATTGACAAGAAAAAGGAAAGAAGTCGCAACCCCACACGCCAACAACAGAACCGATACTTTGAGCGATTTGAAAGAAAACTAGACATAAGTAAGCAAAAGAGAAGGAGAAACCCAAAGGAGGGGAGCTTGGAGAAGCAGTGACGCGTGCCATACACCAGGTCACCAAATGCTTTTTGAATATGTCGACCGCCACCACGCAAGTCTCCCCGTTATTCCTTAAGAGCGGAAAACATAAATCGGTTAATAGGAAAAAGTATAATCAACTTCCGGGTCGGTCCGTGACAATAGACACGATGTGGATCGGAAAGAGAGAAGAGAATCCAGATGGCTAATAGTGAGCAGTTGAGAAGGTTTCAAAGATTACTTAGAATAGAAACAAGGTTAGAGCTCTATAGGACGATAGTTAGAAGAGATCAAGAGGCGCTTCCTTTTCTGCGAAGAATAGGTTTCGCGAACATAGTAGCGTGCTCCAACACTAGGAGAAAATTGCTTAAGTAAATTGACAATAAAGAGCAAGATAGGATTGAACGAGGCTCGACAAGGCCAGTCCTCAGCGTAAGCACCAGCTCCTCAAACTCGGGGGGGCAGGAATTCAGCCTCAATCCGGGCTCCCCTGACGTCCTAACTTCATCAGATCTCAGGACGCCCATGACACCCGCATCAAAATGTAAGTCCCACAGCGCAAGATCACTAGACACCTGGAGAGGAGAAGGGAGGAGGGGAAGAGAGAAGCGTCCAGGGTTGAGTTAGATGAAACGCAATAGAGGCCGAAAAGAGTACTCGACATTTTTCACTAGACTTGAGAGATCGCTTCAGCAACAAGAGTCCTTCAGATCGAATAAAGTAGGAATAGGTAAGTTTAACAGAAGTTTTAGAATGTTTGGCAAGAGGCCAGAAGATATTCAAGTAGGAGAACCAAGAGAGAGTAGCGCACGAATTGACGATAATTATTGACAAGCCCGCTTCTTGCTACGTCGAAGAGTACTCCCGCAACGCATTTCTAGTGCTGAATGAAAGTATTAGCCGAGTAGTGGATAGGAAGAACGATGAGTTCTTACCACCCACTAATCCGCTGCTCTTAGCCTTGATGCCCAGAACAGACACGAGTCAACCATGGATTAATGACAGAAGAGCACACACAGACTTTAAGATCGAAGAAGGAATTAACCAAAGCTGCTCATCCCAGTCACACGATACAGCTTCCCACCTTGATGGCAGTAAGCCGCGAGGAAGCAGTCATCAGAGTCAAAGCCAGTCTAATTTCCAAATTACTAGTGTACGCGTTAGAACTCGACCACATATCAGCTCCCCCCAATGAATCACCCGCATCAACAGCTTCCAGAAAAACTCGCAATCTTAGGGACAGGATGAGGCGTTAGATGTAGAAATGAAAGTATATTAAAGTAAGAGAAAAATAAAGGCTCTGTGGTCAGAGGTACCCAATAGTGCGAGCGAAATGTGTTATTCAATAAGAGAGAGACTAGTATAGAAACATTCAATCCTCTTC
>JABUQX010076898.1:0-34295 GCA_015478945.1 Trachelipus rathkii | reverse complement strand
ATAAACATCAATACAAAATGCAGTAGTATTACACACTGGTGGTTAACTCGACAAATGAATAAACCAGTACTTTTTATATTTAATCTAATATATACAACAATAAGCAACAGCTTATTGACTGTAATTGTACAAAGAATCGAAGTACTGATTTACTGAAGTCCAGCAAACACCATCCCAAGTTACACATAAAAGATGGAGCAGTATGATGTGTGAATGATGGTATGAGTGATGCAAGAACTAAGAAGTAATGTCTACTTATCTGGTTATTTCTGTAATCGAAAGTCGTCTGATGTAATTACGAATCCAACGATGATGTTCCTGGATTAAGATTACTGATATTAAATCTGCATCTGAATTACTTGAATGGTGGAACTGTAGTTTTGAATCCTTTCTTAAACATTGAATTGAATGAAGCGTTTGAGCCTCGCTCCTGAATGTTATGTGGAATGTGGGTTTTGAGCCCCGTTCCTGAAACTTGAGGAAAGGAAACAATGGTTTTTAGCCCCGTTCCTGAAACTTCTGGTGGAAAGTGGGTTTTGAGCCCTGTTACTGAACAAGTGGGATTTCGGAATAAAAACCTATTGGAAATATAAAAAAAAGTATAGTTATATTCTAGACCTATATAATACAATAATAATGAAGTTAATTTAACTAGATTTAAAACATTAAAATTACTTTCATCTATATAATAAATAAATTAAATAATAATAAAAATAAATAGATATATAAAATAAAATATTACTGAATATGTTAATGAATACCCTTACAGTCATGATATTTAATGGAATCTAAGTACTATGTTAATTTTCAAAACAAAGTGATGATAAACTTATGAAGAAGGTCCTATAATTATTATAAAGGAAGTCCTTTACCGATAAAGATATAAACGAATCTAATATCTATTTAACTCTCACTCAAATAAATATCTCTATCACGGTTAGAGCGGATGATATGAAGGGGATTCTAGGTTACTTCACGCCATCACGGATCCTCAAGCTGGTACAATCCTGGGATGTATATTGTAGTTTGATATGGCTAAAGAAGACATAAACAAACATTTTAAACCGTACTTCTTTAACGTGAAATTACAAGTATCGATAGCAACGTAAATTCAATATGATTCTATAATCATATAAGAAAAGATAATGGCAAAATTGAAAAAAAATAAGCCAACTACCCACTTATTGTTTAACAAGAAAATTATATGGACTTTGTAGTATAGATTCGAAGGCACAAAATAGGATGAGTATCTTGGTATTGGTAATACTTGGCTATGCTAAAAAGTGGGGGCCGCGTATGTCTAGAATCAGTAATTCAATTATATGCTTACAAACACACCCAATTTGACAAATGACTTCTTGTAGTTAATTGTGCGTGGATTTCAATAAACCCAATAGTAAATCTAACTATCCCAAACAATTGTATACGGCTATCGGTAAATAATCTTCCACGGATAAATAAAATCGTAGTTACGTTCCCGTCCAACTTTAGGTTCAATATTAATATTTCAGTTAAAATGAGTAACTATAATTAGATATAAGTCGATTAATTCATGAGTTGGTAAATAAGAGTTTAAGTTATGCAAAGATTATTTAATTTATTCGTAGACGTTTGGTATATTGGTTGTCGTTGCCCTGGTCCGTAATGATCTGGGGGCACCCACTGCTACGGGCCAAAAAAATTGCGACATAGAGGTCTTTAAAACATGAGACGCTATGTGTAATGTGTACCTGTTAATATATGTGGTGTGATTCAGCCCCTAAGACAATGGGAGACATAACAGTTCCAGTGGAGATAAAAAGAGAAGATCAGATAGATAAGAATCCGATAAAGTATAATACAATGTGGATTGGCAGGCAACTCTGAAGCAATCTCATTGCGCCATATCTTAGGTGCAGAGTCAGCATGAACTTTTTGAATGCCTGATGGCTGGATCTTGGGATTACTGCATGGATATGAAAAATCTTGGCAAATTTTAGATTTTCAAAAATATCCTTATAAAAAACTGCACTATATTTCTTCCATTTCCCATCAGTTTAAATATTTTAAAAGTGTTCTTTATATTCTGAGACTCATCCAAATATTCTTCATATTTTCTTTTATTTTCCTATAGTGTCGTTCTCTATTAAAATATTATAGTTATTAAAATTATAAATATTAATATTGAATTTATTATATAGCTTGTCATATTATATACAGATGAGAAATGCAGACTTCCTGCTGCTGATGAAAGTGAATGCTGCAGTTCGTGTGGTTGCGTTACATCTGGATCAGAGAGAGATTTTTAATGATAATTTTATTTGGTAAAATGTTTCTTAAAATACCTAGTTGAGTTGTACTGGGCAGACTATCGGGTGTTTCGGATAACAATGTATATTACACCAATCTGCGAGAACCTTATTACGGAAAAATTATAAAATTTACTTTCCAAAGTGGTTCGAATTCTGGAAAAGAGTTAGGTTGTATTAAAGAAAGGCGTCAAGGTAAATGAAATTATTTAAAATTGAGAACAGAGTAATAAATGAAGGAGTACAATTAAAGAATGCTAACTATTTGATTAAAGGTCAAATATGTTGGGCACTTTAAATAGATTGTGATCATATGTATAGATTCTTTGTGGTTGGTTTAACACTGATTCGCACTTGTATAAGTGGCTCATCTCATGGTAGCACCATATCAACCAGGTCCAACAGCTTACTCATTAATGAATTGTAATTTATATTCTCTGTTAGAAGACAATATTAGCTCAGGCTATATCTCAGCTTTAAGTTTTTTAACGATGGAGTAAAGCCGAAATTCTTCGCGTACATTGTATCTTTTCCTAAATCGAGGTGAACTCAGTGAAGTCGATATCAGTGTTCTAGTTATCCAGAAAAATAGTGATAATACTGCGTACTCGTCTGCTAATAAGAGAGAAAAATATTTTACAAGTTACTTATAAAAATTAATATCAACTTTCAAAAATAAATATAAGTTCATTCTGATCAATGTGATGTGTATTGCTTTTACTCCGTTGATCTTCAAATGTCCACAAGACAAATCTCCAGTTTACTCTGAATTTGAGCAAATCAGGAAAAATTGACGGTATTCTGCAGCTACCTCTAATACGGACATATAAATGGTGCAACAAATATTAAAATAGAAATTATAGGCCAATTTTGTCCTATTTTTTAATAAATAGGGCTCAGCAACATGCCAGGTTTGCTCAGTACAGTCCTACAGCGCTTATCGTATAAATTCGTTTATTCCTTGGCACCATATAGCGTACCACAATCTTAATTAATATTTAGAGGGTGGGCATTGTAACGTCGGAGAGATTAAAGCGAATATTCTTGGAGGATAGTGACGTTCATATTGTGAGCTGAATTGCATATTTGGCAGGAGACTCATTAGACACAGATAGGAATGATGTACTGCTGTATTTTCTAAAATGGTTTTCCTCTAATAAGGAGCTCAGAGATATTGTACTTCTTATCTATGGAATTGTCTAAATTAAGCCACAACAATTTACATAAAACCATCCTTTCAATATTTAGAATACGCAGCCAAGATTGTGGCAATCTAGATATCATGAAGTGAATAAGAAGGTCCCGGGCATCTTTATAAAAATTTGGTACGGATGCATAGGCTTACGCTTCTGTTGTGTGGTAATGCGAGTGGAGATTTCAAAGTGAAGCTGTAATTAGTTTACCACTCCAATAACCCAAGGGTAAAGTAACGCCCTACCACCACTTGACAATACGATTGCCGATAAATTAGTCAGATGGTTCCAGTGATTGAACAAGATCTCGTCAATACACTGAAATGTTAATCCCACATGGTCACTGATGAACCACAAGGCCACTCAATATGGGGGATTTTCCTAGAATGTCCAAATTCAACCACAATGAGGTAGAAAGTTTAACTCACCAAAATTTGATCCTTAAGGAAGATCTAGCGGTATTAATGGCTTGGGCTTTCATTTCGATTAGCTAATCAATGATTCTTCTTACATAACTTCTCATTATTCTTCTTTTTCAGATTACCTTTGATAGATAATAACATTATAATAATAACACCTCAACTTCTTCGGACTCTTCTCAAAGGAGACAAGCAGTCTACCTCTTTCCCCAGGACTATTGCAAATTTTTCCATTAACAGTACCTCAATATGCATTGTATAATTCCTATTAAGATGTAGGAGGCAAAAAAAAAGCTATTATGATCAGGTTCTTAATGCCTGTAAAAAATACATACAATCAGAATACTCTCAAACTCAGATCCTGATGGCAACAACGAATGCATCATGGATTAATGGCTGGTGTCACATTAGGCTTGCCATCACGCAATTCTCATTAGCATGCTCATTATTTTAATACGCTAGCGAATAATGTGTGACAACAGAATCGATTGCTCTGCGTATATTTAAAGAAGGTTATCTACTATCGACATATCTCAAAGTAATAATTGAATGTAAATAAATAATAATAAATATTAATAAATATAATAAATAATTATAATTAATATATATAATATATATATATATATAAAAAATAAAAATATATATATATATAATATTATTATATATATATATACTATTATATATATATATATATACTTATATATATAGTATATATAATATATATATATTATATATGTAAGGGCAGTTCTTCTATCCCTTACTCGTCTATATAACTATGACTTTATATACTGAATATATGCATCCATACATTAATAATTATATTCATGTATTATTAATATATTATATAATATAATATAGGATAATATAATATAAACTTCTCCTTTTATAAAAAAATTAATTTGAATTCAAGAATTTCAAAAACTCGGAATTCTATTCTCTCATAGTCCCTGCCTAACCATATATATAATATAATATATATATAATAATATACTATTATATATATATATATATATATATATTATATTATATAATATATATAAATATAATATATATATAATAGAGTATGAATAATCGTGACCACTATATAAATTATAATAAAAATTAATATATATATAAGTTATTAATAGGGCTATATACATAGATACGCGGAAACGTTTGCGTCTCCAATTAATCGTAATAATAATATAGAGTGACCATGGAGCTATAGTAGATATAATAAAAAATATATACAATATAAGTGTTTAAAACAAAAGTCAAGTAGCTAGTTCTATCAGATTATTAAGAATAGACTAGAGATGCAAGTTAGTTAAGGGTTATATACTACACATCATATGATGAAGAAGAGGTTGTATAGTATATCAGTTAATACCATTTATAGTAACTTGTATAAAAAGACCGTGAAAATTATATTAGTTTGATTATATTTGTATAATAGACTTATTTTATATATATATTATAATAATAGATATCGTAAAAGAGTATAAATTTATATATAATATTATATTATATATATTGTATAATGTTTTATAACCGTGTAATTTGTGTTATTTATGCCAGAGATAAGAGTGTCTTAAAAAAGGTTCACCGAAGAGATGTTTATGGATAAGAAGAATTTCATAATGTAAATTTAGGTTTAGGGTGTAGATCTTTTGTGACTATTTAAGAGTTGTGGGTGGTGACATTTTGTGGAATTGCAGTAACATAATTGTCATCGAACATCCTATACCAGATGAGTTTATTGAAAAGAAAGGGAATATTAATAAGTCTTCACAAAAAAGTTCCATAAGTAAATGGCAAAGATAGAGGAGAGAAGGTAACCAAAACTTAAACTGGAGGATGAATATAGAATAAATAGGAAAGAAAAAGTATAGACGAGTAAAAGTATCAAACTCCTCTTCTTCTCATACATCCTCATGGCTCTCGGAGAGAGATAATACGTCAGAACATAATCCCTAATTTAAACCTCTATAACATATACAAACTAAGAAACACTTTAGAGTTAAGTATGTACACCGTCCTCACTACACTGGCCAATACAGCGACGAACTAAAAACCATGCTCTGACCCAATTAAGAAATACATCGAAATAAAAGTATAGGTAGTGATGACAATTATATGCAACCCACAAATAAGTAACCCTCCTACAACATAAACCCGTATCACAACCCTCATACCCTAATATCATATAAATATTATCCAATCTAGACTTGTATTCAAAGAACACTCCTTCCTCACTAGAGGCACCTGACCAGGCTTAAATCAATCAAATCAGACCTAGGAAACCAATTAGAAATGAATTGAATATAGAATATATTATATTGATATATAAATAATATTATATTATAATGTTAAAGTAATATAATTATATATATTAATATATATAATATAATAGAATATAATAGATAGATATATAGAATATAATATTAGATAATAAAGTATATAATATATAATAATATAACCAATTATCATAAAGAATATGAATAATATATAACTTTATAAGTAAATATATAACTATATGATAAGATATATATAGAATAAAAATATAAGAATTGTTCAGTAGATTCCATCAATTTCATACCATGAATCTTTTGATATTTTCATTACGTTTCATTTATTCTTTGACAATCTTCATTTATTCATCAATTCAGACGGATTTCGGTGATATTGCAAGAGCAGAATAGAAGTAAATGTGACCCGAAGATTGACAGATCCCGTTGTAATAGTTAATATAATATAAAGAGATTTATATCAAAATATAATATTTATTATAAATATCTTTCTTAACATTTTAACAATTATATTTACATCACTTATTATGTATATAATATATAATATATATATTATATATTATTATATTATATAATATAATATATATATTATATATTAATATATACTCAAGGCGCCGTTATATGGGGGCATGTAGGTATGGCCATTTCTCCCCACTACCGATTTTCCCTCTTGCTAAATTGTTTCCTCATATATTTTTTTTTTTAACTATCACATAGAATTTACTGCTATAATATATATTATTAAATAATATATATTATATTAATAAATATATATTATATAATATATATATATATATAAATATATATATATAATTAAATAATATCTATATATTATATAATATATATTATATATTATTATATATATATATATTATTATTATTATATATATTAATATAGTATATATATATTAAATATTATATATCGAAAGTCCCTTATTTTTTATCTTGAGAATACTTTGTGGCAGATGTAGGGAGGGCCATGCCTACCCTGGCCCAGACTTGTAACGTTCATGTACCTTCATTCCATGATGCATTCCGTCTTGTTGCCCCAATCAGAGAATCGAGACGTTTGAAAATAATCCTGAATTGTATGTATTTTTTTAAACTAGGCATTAAGACTTAGATGCATAATAGCTTTTTTTTTTGCCTTACGTTTTAGAATTATACGATGAGATATTGAGGACTGTAAATGGGAAAATGTTTTTTGACCAAATCAGTCTGAGGTGCTAAGAGGATGTTACCGGTCTGTTAAGCTTGGCATTTCTGCTTAGAGTTCCTTTTATGGAGGAAGCCCGAAAGGAATGAGTGAGTGCGTTGTTTTGAAAAGTTATTTTATTATCGAACCAAGATAACTACTTGAGATAATATGGGATAAGGTATATTTAAGGAACTAACCGGAGACCTTCTGTATACTATTGATAAAGTATTCACTTGTGATTGACAAAAGTACCACCATTAAGTGCCTGGTTCTCATAATGTTGATGAATTAATTCAATGGTATTGAAGCCCAATTTGTTATTGATATATTAGAAGCTTAGAGTGTTGCTACCCTGGACTATAGGTTACCAAGAGAAAATTCTGGATATATGGAAATTACATAATTGAATCAATATTAAAGATTAATAGTTTGACTTATTAACGAAAACCGTACAAACCACCAAGTATGTACAATTTTTAAGATGCTAAAGAGGAAAAAAACTCTTTCCTTTATGAATATCTAGATCTGCACAAATTCTGGCTAGCGTATTCTAAAAAGTGAAAGCATCGTTGTCAGATTGTGTGAATGATATATGTTTCAGCTTTCTAAGACAAATATTTGGTCCTTCTTTATTGTAAACCATTTAGAAAAATATAAGGGAACATATTTCATGTTGCTAAAGTCCATCCAAATTCAGAATGGCATAAAGATGCCTCAGTAGCAGCACACTCTAATATTAGATTGTTGGTATTAGCAGCAAGGAATTTAAAACGAATAATATAAAATAGGCGTGTTAGTGTAACCGAGCAACTGCATGTTGCTGAGCCTTTATTTCGCATTATAAAATTAGACCAAAAAATTGGCACCGATAATTTCTACTTAAATTTTGTTTCACCATTTATGATGTCGCTATTAGAGTTTAGCCGCACTGCAGATTACCGTCCAATTTTCCTATTTTGCTGTCAAATTCAGGATTATAAAGTCTGGATGATTGTGTGCTGTTTGAACATTGAACAATGACGGTATATTTTTCATAGTAAAATAAGACTAATCACTTCATTATAGATTCGATATGAACTGTTATAATTTATTTATTGGCCGAAAGTTGATTATGTAATGATTTTGAAATTTGAAATGTAAACCATTGTAAAATTTCTCTCTTCTTATCAGACGATTGGCAGCAGACAATCCCCCGGATACAGAACAGCTATTCGATTGATGGTTGCTATCGAGTTTGGAAATAGGATATCATATGTACGACGAAACGGAATTTTCTAGGCTTTTTCTCCCGTGCTTAACAAAACTTAGTAGCATACTAAGATGATATCGCCTAGAGTGTATTTGGCTCCTACTAACGAAAGATATTTACAATGTCAATATGTGCATGATAAGGATTTAAGCTTGTTTGAGTGAACGTTTACTGGTTTGAACATTCCATGGTTGTAGCTCTCCTATCTCCCTCGCACCCTATGAGTCGCATAAAGGATAGATAATAGGGCCGGGATGTATCTCAATATAGATTTGTAAGAGAAATACGGGTGACGCTCTCTCAAAACAACATAATTAATTCTATATGTTGATGTTCTCTTTTCTCCGTTTCATATTTATATTAATGACCTAAAATGCTCATACAGAAATATTATATGAAACACTATTGGATGTCACAAAAAGAATATTATCAAAAATTTTTTGCTCTAGAATTGTGGAATCATAAGAGATGTCAGCAAAAAGTAAGTATAGTGGTTATACAATTTAATATGGATAATTGAAACACGGTTAGTCTGCCAATATAAATACATTAAATAAATAAGAACATTTTAACCAAATAAAATTATCATTAAAAAAACTTCATTCTGATCCAGAATTGTAAACGCAAGCACAAACGAAACATGTGTCAGAAGTCAGTCAGCTTTTTCAATCTACAAAGGAAGACAGTGAATTACAAGTACACTCAATATTCTCTATCTGGTTATAAATCATGCGAATATAGTATCATATTTATCTGGATTGTTCCTATAGAATATTTCCAGTCAAAAACTATAAGTAATTTCTAGTTAATATTGTTGGTATGGCCTAAGGGATTCATTATCAACTATAGAAAAAACTTTATAATATTTTAAAAAATGGTGGAAATGAGAATAATGCATCTCCTTTTAAAGGGAATTTTTTAAATAAATCTAAAAATTTTTTGGCCATAGTATTTCATTTCCCAAGTATGCAGTATACCAATAGAGATTCGTCAGCCTCCTCTCAGGACATTCAAGAAATAACTCATGCTGAGGATTTGGTTCAGAGTTGCTCCCCATTGTATACTATGCGTTGACTTCTCATATCATGTTACGTCTCTTTCTGAGGTAGTCAAAGTTTTCTTCTCGGAGGAAACAACAATATTTGTACATTCGACCTTTTCCTTGGCATTTAGCACCCACTACTGTTTAGGAATTCAACAGAAAAATTAACCAAATACCTGAATCATTTTTAAAAAAGCTCTAATTAATAAACTGAATTGTTAATATTGTAAACTCTATATGTTAGGTAGACAGAATCTTTTTCAATATATTAATTCTGTGGGTCAAATCATTGATTACAACGAAAGGGAATCTGTTATCTAGATGAAGGCAAAAATGAGTATTACGCACAAGTACCATAACATTGTATACTCATTTGTACATCTTTTAACAAACAAACATTCCACACAGCATCAAAAGTTTATACCACACTTTCCATATGTACACATTTGAGTGCAAATTGTGAGAATAAGGTCCTTTTAGTATCTAGTACGGCATAACATGAGTCTACATTAACGATAGGCGAGCTGAGGGTCAACTATTTTGCAATCTGCACGAAAAGATGTATTACATTCTAATCTCGGCGCTATAGTAAATTACCTAAGACATCGTAATTAATGTCATAGTCAATAAAGAACCAGTTAGTGAAGATATTTATAATCATTTTCTTAAAGAAAGAAGAAAAAGAAATTATTAATCTTTATTTTTGCATGCTAAAATGGAAACAACTTCTTAATAAATATAAAGACTTCTTCCATAGTTATACTCATTTTTGAAATTAAACTTTTCGTAAATTAAGGTATGTAATATTTATAAATATTTGGGCTGTCGTTTGCACTACTATCATTTTGTGATTCTATTCAATATATAAATCTCTTGGTAGATAACACTGTTACTATAGATAAAATATATATATATAATATATGATATATATATTATTATATTATAATATATATCTTATATATATATTTATATATATATAAATATTATTATAGAATATATATATATATATAGTTTTTATTAATATATATAATATATATTATATTTTTGCCCCCCCCTAAATTTTGCTATAATAACGGCCATGTATATATTATATATAATTTATTGCCATATTTACCTTTATCTTATATAAATATGCATAATACATCTTTTATGAACGAATTAATGATAATACACGTTTAGTAAATATATATATATACTAATATATTATATATAATATAATAATATATACGCCTATACAAAATATACTCCTGTTTAAACAGGTATATTCCCTAATTTATTGTATAGAATTTTTGTTGAAATCTGTTGAATAAAAGATTATTAATTCTGGTTGGTCCTATTCATAATAAAGTTAGGTTGTTCTTGCTGATAAACACTATCACTGACACCCTAGTCTTGATCAATCAACATAATTCTTTTTTTATGTCATCATACTGTTCTTGTATACAAGCTTCTCTATTTTAACAGTATACCCGTCTCTTGCCTATTTTAATCAAATAACGGCCCTCTCTCTCCTCTCTCTCTCTTTCTCTCTCTCTCTCTCTCTCTCTCTCTTCTCTCTCTTTCACTCTTCTCCACAAGCTTCACTTATTACAAGCTTCTCCCGAACATCTTATCTATCTCTCTCTCCTTCATGCTTCATTCTTTCTGGAATTCCTTTCTGCTCTCTCTCTCCTCATCTCTCATTCTTTCTGCAATTCTCTGGTCCCTTTCTCTCTCTCAGTCCGTCTCCTCTTCTCATCTTCTCTCTCTCTCTCTCTCACTATTCTCTCTCTTCCTTCATCTCCTCTCCTGTTCCCGGATGAATACATCAGTCGTGGCCGTACACTAGCGGTTCCATGTAGTATTCTGCCCTATTTTTCCCTTTCCCCTGGTTCCCTCCCTTAATAACTCAACAACAATCAAAAACATATCTCCTCTTATTTTAGCTTCATAATAGTTAAAAATAAAAAATGTATATATTGGTGATGCTGGAGATACAAGAAAATATAATCTTTTTAAAATTGATTACTGAAAAGATGATACAAGTAAGAAAAAGTTTTTGAACATAATACACTATTTATATATGGCAAAGTATATTTATTTTATCCTGGTCTTCACAGTATAATTATTATAAATTTGAGTTAAAAATAAGAACATATATAATTTAACTTATAAATTCCATATTCGATTGATAATTATTATTACACTTATGAGGAATAATAAATTCAACAACAAAATTAAGACTAGTACACTCTATAATCGTATGGTAAAAAACACAGATGACTTGTTTAGGTTGCGTTTGCAACGAATCGCCACCAAAGAGAGTAAAAACGAGATTATTAGCCCGGTTTGTGAGTAACTGTTATGTGAGAGATAAGGTTACGGATTCTATTTCTTATAATATAACTACATGTGTTTGTAATGGTATTAACACTTAAAAATTCTACGAATTGATAATCCCAGTAAGGTCGCACTGATTACACTTTGCTTGTCAGACCATCGCTGTACATACCGCAGTTTGTGGAAAAACCTCACGTGCCTAAAATATAATAAAAAATTAATTATTTCTTTTTTTCTATATAATAACAGAATAAGCAAAGAAGGTCTAATTTTTATTGCGTACAGTTGGTAAAAAGTAATTCTAAGTTTATAGACAGATAGTCCAAAACGCCACTAGTCCGAGTTATTTTACCTTTCATTTTACTTATAATTAACACCCACCCTGTGGTTTGAATAATAGGAGTCCATAATAAAAAAGCAAGCAACTGTCTATCCAAATATCTGCATTATTTTAGATGTGCTCTCTTATTTTTTAAAATATTTTTTTGTGCAGTTAAGCAACTTGATTACTTAAAAAATTTTAAAATTTATTTATTCTAGATTTTTTATAGTTATAAAATTTTTATTTCTTATTTTAATATATTCTAAAATTTGAATAAAAAATCCTAAAATAAAGTTTTTTTGATTGTAGTATCTATTAAATTATTATAACTAGTACTAAAAAGACTGTTTCTCTTTTCAGGTTATGTGTGACCCATCAAATTTTTTTTATAATTGCTTTAAATTACTATAATATATGAAAATTATTATAAACTTATTTCTAAGAAGAGAAAGTTTAGTAAGATAGAATTTAGTAAGTAAATTCATTAAATAATTTAATATATTTTACATTATATATATATAACAAAAGTAATGGAGTTTATTATTACCAATCATTCTCAATTAATTTTGAATTATTGTTTTAATTTTAAAAATTTGATTTATATTTAATAATTCGTAAAATTTTAAAACATAAAAAAAAGTCAAGTTCATTAGTTCCATTGTAAAAATTTTGATTTCTATAATTTAAAGCCATTTTATCCTTTATCATTACTATTCACTATATTAGCACTATTCTCTATTATTTTTTTAAAAAATAATTGTCTTAAATTATGAAAATTATTAAGAACTTCTTTAAATGATTTTACCTTACTATTATTGTAAGACTTACTTTGCAAATGTGATAATAAACATCAAAAAGAAAATAAAAAATAATTTCACATTGATCCCCGTTAAATCTTCGTTAAGTATTATCCATAACTTTGTTATTAAAAAAAATTATAGTCAAAACATTTGTCGACGCAATAAAACATGAGGTAAACTTATTTCTTTAACATGGTTTTTAAATACTTATATTTATTATTTAAATAAGAAAAACTGTTAGTTATTAGTTTTTTTTCATTGACATTTTCAACATGTATTACAGAACCTTTAATATAAGTTTACAAATTAAAAAATTTGTACTAGAACTCATACATTATTATGAAAATAACGAATGCGTTATTGGTTTAATTGGCAGTCTACTCTTTACTTTTCTTTATTTACACTTTACGCTAAAACCTCATTATGGCTGGAATCGCGTTAGAGTTACCTGAATAAGTTAGTGATCAAGAGAGTTGTTCATGATTCCGAAAAAAAAGAAGGCAAAATCGTTAATGACTCAAAAACCGATTGAGTCATTAAAGATGTGCCTTTAAGTAGATCCAATACACTATGTCAATCTATATTCTCTTACATTTCCAACCTCCTAATTTTTAAACAAAAAATGGAAAACACATATGAAAAGCCTATAGGCCAATTATGGTTGACGGTTTCGAAGGTATAATTTGCAACGGAATTTTTTTACATTCTTTAGATTATTGATCTGTCATTTGAGTTTAATGAACATTTGGTTAAAATTGGTAGAACCAATAAGGAATAAATACTGTAAGCCCTGACATCACCTTTCTTTTACTAGCAGTTCATATATTGGTAAACTCAGTCCGATTCTTCAAAATCCATCTCCTTAACTCCCACAAATTTGTCTGCATCTCTATGTGGATATTAAGGTTGATTTCGACTTAACCCATGGAATGTCCAAACATAATTTCAAATTTTTACCAATAATTATGCTTTTTAGAGTCTTGGTTTGGTGAGCATAATAATTAATGAATTAGATATAAATAATAAAAAGGAATAATAATAATAATAATTAATAATAAAATACTGTTATTAATAATTAATAATGAATTAATAATTATGATTCTTTGAGAGGAAGTCCAAAATAAAATATATTTATTGTTTAGCTAATATAATATATTTAAAATATGTATGGTATATTAATTACATTAATTAAAGTAAAATGCTAAAATACTCTGATTACTAAATTTTAATAACTAATTATACATTAATATATAATTAAATATACTAATAATAATGCCGTAATAGCACTAATAATGGATTCAAATGTATCGTTGAATTTATAACTGAATAAATAATATAATATTAATTTAATTAAATTTTAAATGGCTACATCATAAGTAATGAGTTTATATCAATATTAATCTGACATAATGAAGAATAACTAAATTTAATTATTATTTAATTATCTTTTCAAATAAAAAAATATTTCAATAGATTAAGATGAATTATAAAGAATAAATTAATAATAATAATAATATAATAATAATTAATAAAAATAATATAATAATAATAACAATAAATAATTAATATAATGGTTCCAATGCTTTCAGCCCCATGGTATATCCATCTGATATTGTCTAATCTATATATATAATATTTATTTATATACTATATTATAATATATATACTATATTTTCATAAAAATATTAAAAATAATATAAACTATATTTTTGATGTTAAATTGTAATATATATTTTAATTCACTTTCTCATTTTACATAACATTGATATATAATGGGGGTAGTTTAATCCATTTAGAAAATATGTTGTTAATGCGACATAATTGGTTTAGTTAATATTTAAAAAATTTAATCCACGGGCTATATATATATATATATATATATTTATTATATTATATTATATTATATTTAATAATAATATTTTATTGATATAATTATCTATATTATTACTAACTAATATATAATTTAGTATAATTATAATAATAATATATATATAAAATATACTTCTAAATATTTATATAATATATACTATAATACTGAATTAGTATATATATTTATATATACAGGTATATCAGTAGCAATTTAGTAATTAATATAAAGTAATCACTATCAAACCAAAATGTTGAGCTTTACTACGAACATGCTGTTTTAATCTCTATGTAGAATATCATATATTGTATATACATTAAGAGTAATTAAATGCTCAAAAAAATTTATTAGTTAATAAATTAAAAACTTAGCGATTTTGAACACGATAGTGCGTCTTAAGTGAATGTTTGTCTCTCATTATCCATAAAAAAACAAAAATATTATCAATAAAAAGAGATAGTTTAACTTATTATACAAACAAAATATCAATCATCCAACAGAGATATTATATACCATATACAGAATTTACCACAACATTCCTCTTTAACGTGCATTTTATAATCCTCACATAATTTAATTCCAAAAACTCTGTACCTAACCTAACCCATCGTGTAAAGGCTGGGGACCGGTATATTCATAAATTTCATAATATATAATTTTTTTTGAAAATCTTTAAAGCTTGTGAACTATAAAAGGAGATTATATATACGATTACTTTTTAAGTTTCGGATGGAGTCCAACCTATTATCCCATAAAAGACTCAGTCAAACACACCTATAGTGATTTTGTTTCTGTGTAGTCTCCGTTGAAGCCATTATAGTTGTAATCTGTGGGTTTAAAAAATAAAATATTATTTTCATTTTTTGTATGATTAATAAAAAGTATGCTCATCAATTTCCAATCTAAGTTGATTATGCGATGTCTGAGGAACTCATCCACATTCCTCTTCAACAGGCTTTAGTGCAGTTCGATCTAGTTGTAATCTATGTATTATTATTGTACTCAATTATTTTTCTTCTATTGATTATACTATATATATTTATATATTATTATTGTTATATATTATATTATAATATGTATTTTATAATATTATATAATTAAATTATTATTATTTATTATTATTATTCATTGTATATATATAGTATCAATTATTGTTATTATATTATAATTATAATTATACTTAAATACTTTATATAATTAATTTATTATTATTATTAATCAACTATTTATAATTATATTATTAGTAATAGTTTGTATGCTAGTAGTTAGTTATAGTGAAGATTGAGCTTAAGGTTAGTAGTAATACAGTTAGTCATTAAACAAAATATCTACGCTTCCTTTCTCTCTCTCTCTTCTTCTTCTACTCTCTTCTTACCTTCTTCCTCTCATCTCCTTATCACATCTCTCTACGTCATCTTCTCTCCTCACACTTCTCTCATCCTTCTACTATCCCTCATTCTCTCTCTCTCTCATTCCCCTCTCCTCTCTCTTCCTTTCTGAGATTTTGCCTGGACCTTCTGCTTGTGAATTTTGTAATAAATGTTTGTTATTAATATATTCTTTAATAGTTTACACTATTTAACTAAAAATTATAGTGTCTCCAAGTATTTCCTCATATTATTATTATTATGTAATGAAATATTTTCTCCACTATGAATTATATGAAAATCATCTGAATATTCATAAAAAGTTTAATATAATAACATGAGAAGTTGAAGAATAAGTTTACTAGTTAATAGTTTAGTTATTTATTCTATATTTAAAGTGGTACACTGTTCGACAAACCAGACGCTTCTAATTTAGTCCATAATCTCGAACCTCGTGATAATATTGAGACTCATTATCGTAACCAAAAAAAACTATAGTTAAAGAAAATTGGGGTTTGAGATATGGTGAGTTTTTAATCATCATTGGGACGCCAGCCCATAAGAACCAGTAAATCTTTGTGTGGACATGTGTTACAATAGGCGCATATGGGTGATGAATTATGGACTTAGATTAAAATAGAAATAAGTCCAATTGCCTATTTTTAACGTTTATTATTTTTAATCCAGCTTTCAAAATACCTTGATACTTAAGATTTATTTTGAGTAAAGTAAGCAAAAAAAAATAAGCTTAAAGTAGACTAGGACAATCATGAATTAGAACTAATATAATCATTTTAAAATTATAAATTAAATAAATTTTAAGTTAAATAATTATATAGTGATAATTAATTATAAATAAGAATAAACTGCATGAAGTTAAATTTAGGTACATTTTTCCATGAGAATAATATTAATATTAGCAGAAGAAAACAGTGTGAAGCTTCGGAAGAAAACAAGTATGTATATTAGTCTTTTTTATATTGTTATATTTCAGAAGGGATGGCGGGACTAGGTTCAGTATATCATCCCTATATAATATTTATTATTATAACTATTAATTAATTATTAGTGATAACTGTGATATCGCAATTATTAGTAAATATATATAATATAAAATTAATTCTTATATTATCTCAATTTAATTTAACACTTACTTTTATGTTGCATTTGCTTTATTATTATTTAATAGAATATTATATCTTATTTTAAGAGTCTTTGATCTATTCACATCTAATTCTGATTTATGTCATTGTATTATATCTTCTATTATTACTCTATATAAGTAAATTATATATATAGAATTTAATTATTATTATAAATAATTATGTGTAGTATGCGTACTTTGTTATTATGCATAATCACTCACTTTTTCTATTTGAATATCTGGTGAACACTTCCATTAATATTTAAAGATTATGATTTAAAGGCTCTTTATGATTTTATTTACATTTTATGTTTTTACTACCTATGCCATTAATAAAAACTTTGATAATCAATGTGTTGATAAACTGAGTTCGGCTTTATAATCTTATTATATTAAATAATATGATGAATATATTATATATATGCATTTAGTTTATGTAATACTTAGTACTTAAATTACTTTATATATTATTTATATCTATAATTTAATTTTTATATAAACTTGTATATTTATTTTAACTTGCTGATTGTTTTACGAGGCATATCAATTGAAATCATATTTCTCTCATTATTACGCCGTCGAAAATTCATATAGGAATTTCCACCTCATGATTCAATGTAACCATTATATAGGGAAACAAAAAAAAGTAAAAAAAGACAATTACGGGACAGTTGGATTACGGAGTTTGTATGGGAAAATTTCTGGGTATATGACGTAATGTGGCATGGAGATGGGGAAGAAACCTAGAAATAATAAATTTGTCCCAACCCTACCTTTAGACATATATATTATATACTATATATATATAATTAACTATATAGAGAATCAATATTTACTAAATATAATTGAAGTTATATATATATATGTCCCTCAATTATTAAATCTGTGATGTTACTAATATTATATATTAAATTACTAATATTATTACTAAAAAAAATTATATTATTCAAATTATTGCGTCTTCTTATAATAGTTCGTACATATTTATTTAAATAATAATAATATATATATATTATTATATCAATTATATATATTAATAATATATATTATAATAGTATAATTTTACTTATAATACATTCTTATTTAATATGTACCCTATTAATTCATTCTTACTCATAAGTCTATAATATTTTACAATTCTGTGTGAGTATTAATAATTAATTGCTAAAAGATATAATATATAAATAATATAACAATATAAATAGTATAATAATAATTCAATTAAGACAGATACAGTAGATATAAGAAATAAATACGTCCTATCAAAGTTATAGAAAAATTTAGACGATTCAAGAAGTAACCATCAATATCACAATTATTCTTAGTGCCACTGCAATATTTAGCCAGTAATATGTAAGTAATATTACCTATTGCCTATAGCCCTAAGACTATACAGTATTAATTAATAAATTTTGTTACAATTAAAATATCTACATATAATACAGAGCTATATATCCACCAATATTTCAAATATTAAAATTTAATTTACACTTTCGCAGAAGATTGTGAATTTTACTCAATTTACCTTTAATAAAGATAAAAAAAAGAAACTAAAAGACGCACGCAACTTGGCACCGGGATTTTAGCCATATTCCAAATATAATCTGAATATTAATTAATTCCTTATGTATTATAAATACCACAGTATCTAGTTAAGAATACAGTGTATAAACGAGAAACACAATAAAGCGGTTACATGTAAAGACATTACACTTACTGCAATAACACCATAAAGTTTCAATAGTATCTACTGGTTCTATAGTGTATACATAATAATAAAACAAAAATAAATGACAAAAATATACTTGAGCATCAACGGAGTATGATTAGGCCGTGACTGAGTAATATCTCCGAAAAGTCCAATAGTAAATGTGATTTTCAAACACCCGATGACAAGGTGGGTTACGACTTCATTTAATAAAGGTTCGTATACAGGACTGTGAATTTAATAGTTGTTACAATTATGTTATTAATAATAAATAATATAAATTAATTAAGTTAAATTGGATTAAGAAGATAAGCTCAGGTAGAAAATATATATATAACATTAGATATTATATATATCTGTATAGATAAAAAATTATCATATTCTAATAGTTATGAATGATAATAATATTATAAGTCCTTATATTGATTTGGTTCAATTTTTAGTATCTCAAGGTAAGGTTTAGATTATTCTCTAATGTGAACTCAAATTTATTCAATCCTTGTAATTATATATATATATATATATGTATATTTATATATATATATATATATATATATTATATATATATATATATAATATATTATAATATATATATATATACATTATATTATATATATATATATATATTATTACTATTATTGATTGTATGTGGTATATATGTATGTGTAGTTATGTGTGTTGTGATTTGTATCATATGTAGTTAGTTGGGAAAATCATAGTGTATACCCACACCCATAATTACACGAGCTCGATCTATAAGCGTTGGAAAAAAACGGTGGTGGAATTGCCATACATCACAAAAAGCGAAGAAATAATCTCGCCTCTAAGAGGAAAGGACAACAAGAGTCTTAATTTAATATGTGTGAGGTTGATGAAAAGAACTCACAGGAACAAATTTGATTCGACAATACAATGAAGAAGAGAAAGGACTATGCGAGCATCCTGGAAATCATAAAATATAAATTAAGTAAATTTTTGATTAATAAGTATTTAAATTGTGAAGTCTCCTACCCCCTCTCTTAAAATACACATCACCCCGATATATAGTGTATGAAACGAAGAACAAATACAAGAAGACTCACAGACCTCCGCCGGAAACCTACCAGCAACGAATACTGGCACTTCCCTTGCTTGACCCAATAAAATATAAAGCAGATTCCTACTTTATTACTACAAACTTGAGATGAATTAACAGATACCTCGCTCACTCCCTGAAAGAAGGCGCAATGTTAAAGTCAGGTTAATACCAAATTCTCTGGCAGCACACTTAGGATCAAAAGCTATCCAACACATTCCCTACAAAGATACATAAATTTTACTTATTACTCCCTGGTTTAATAAGAACCTAAAACTCTTCCAAAATTCCAAATCAATTATTTATTCCCAACAATGTACGCTTCACAGTAAAATAACTTTTGTTATTTATTAATTAATTTTAAGAAATTTCTTTGAAATTATTAATAATTATTGAAATAAATGGTATTTCTTTATTAATATATCTTTAAAATTTTAAAAAACACAAAAAAAAGGTTTTGTTATAATTACAATTTTACTAGTATTTTATAAGACTTCCTTTCCTTTTTTCATCATTTAAAATTTTTTTTGTAATTCTTTTCTTATTACTGAAAAGGGAACCTTAAGTGTTTTACTGAAAAGATAGTAAGAAATTTAAAAAAGAAACATTTAAATAAATTACTGAAAAGGATCTTAAGTTATTACTGTAAAGAAGCCTAAGTGCTACTATTACCTCAATCATAATCTGAAATAAATGTAAAATAAGATCAGGTCCATCCTAAAAACACACACTCTCTTAAGATCCAAAACTAAAGCATAAGTACAAAAAAAAGAAAAAATACAAACTCAAATATAATACTATACTCAAAAGGCCAATCACTATAATACTGATCTACACATTTAACATATAAGTCACAATCCACAATACAGACATTTCACCCCATCAACAGCCCCTCCCTCCACCCCACGACACTCCCATCATCAAACCCATCCACAACATCGATTAAAACCCAAGAATAGCATCCTACCGCTTATCTCACATAACTCTGTGTTTCAAGCATGTCCACCCGAAATATCCTCTTACATTAGAGTGTCAAACCAGAGTAAGGCTGTCCCCCGTCTCCCCTTTTGGCACCCTCCCTCCCCTCCTTTCAAGAATATATATTTAAAATTTACAATGTTCCCTCCCCCCCATGTCCAAAAAGATGTCCCCCCCCCCCCCCCCTGACAAATAACAACAACAAAACATCTCTTACAAGTAGAATTGTTTTTTTTTTTCAAAAGTTAAAATGTTTTTTTTAGAATTTTTTTTAATGAAATTGTCTTAAGTAAATACAATTTAACGAGTTACGCAACTTTTATTTAGTCATTTTAATCATTTTACCTCTGGTCATGACATCCAATTTGAAACAGCCAGTACGATGATGTTTATAGAGATTAATTTGTTGGGATATAGGAAAATCCTATAGATAAAACATATGTAACTGTCCAATTCAATTTATTCTGAAAATTTCATATAAATTGGATAAATAGTAAAAAAAAATATTAGAATTTCTAATCTTGACAATTCCAGATAATATAAAATAAAAAAATCCACATTTTTTTATTTTTGAAAATGACTTCGAGTAGCCAAGGAGGTATAAACCTAAAGGTTTTAACTAGTATACATCTAAATGCTGTTTTTTTTTTTTTTTTTAGAACCACTCAAAATAGTCAACTAATATTGGCACCAGATGGGATGTCAAATAGTTGGGTATACAGAAAAGTGCTCCGAATATAAATTTTGTAATTCAACCAATAATACAAAAGATTCGTAAAAACTGGATGAATGGTATAAATAACAAAAGCAAACCAATTTTAAGTTTTTTGTTTCTGTTGTATATGATCCAATATTTGTTTATGTATTTTATTGTACTGAATCTAAAAAAAAATCACACCGTTTTTTGTCTATCACGTGATTCACGTCCAGTTTTACCGCAATTCACTTGAAAATATTTAAAAAAATTATTAAAAAGAATTCCCATGAATAGTGGCAAAATAGCTTGGTGTTTAAATACGAAATGTTTATATAGCCCAATTATGCAAGCTCAGAAAATCCTACATCAAAAATATTTATAATAATATAAATAATATATGATTTTCATTTATGAACCCAAAAAAATTTTATTTTATTTTTGTTTTTGGTATTGCATGAATGAAAAATCCAATTTTTTTTATAATTTGTTCTAACAATATGAAAATATTTAGAGCATTGATATTTAAGATAACAATGTTTATTTCGATAATCTGTTTGTATACCAAACCATTTTGCTACTGTTTACAGGAAAAAAAATCAATTTTTGTTTGTTTTCATGTGAATAGAGACAAACCTGGATGTGATACACGAAAACCAATATGATTTTTTTTATTATTCAGCTCAACAAAATACAAAAGAAACGAAAATCATATAAGGCAAACAATTTGTGTAGGTCTGTGATAATTAGAGCAAATCTTAAATGTTGATATTTTTAGTTTTAACATTTAACCTGTCCCTTAATTTAATAATTATTATTTTTTTTTTTTAGTGAATATTTGCCCACCATAAAATGCATGTATACTTATACGTAATAAATTACATCTAGAAAGATTTTCTTTGGTAGCTTTATAAAACGTATTAAGGCAAACAAACTTATAAAGAATGTAAAGATGCACAAATTTCGGTGTCAGATGCATTAAAGACCTACAAGATTTGTGAAAAGAATTTCGGTAAAAGTGAAGATATATATATATCCATCATCATATACTATATAATAATATATTTATATATATATAATATATATAATATTAATATATATAATATATATATATATATATATATATATAATATATCTCATCATCATCATCCTTTTTTTTCCCCAAGACTGGGGGTAGGGCGTAAACATGCACTGGAAACAGAAAATAGCGAGAAGAACTATGACACAAGCTCGAAAAGAACCCACCCTTACCGCCCCTTTATATACCTTTTAGTGAGAACTCTGTCGGCAGTCGAAATGCACCCTAGAGACTTCACGGACCGCGACACTCTCACTATGGCATTCTCTTCAATGTAGCGTCATCCCTTGACTCAGGGGGCCACATCATACTCCCTCACAGAACCCGTCATTTCACTCGAATGCACCTTTTCATCTCCCGCCAAACTCATCATTCTCTTCTCCAGGCATTCTTAACGAGCTCAACCCAATTTTCCTTCGGCCTCCAGCCAGTCGATCTTCCAGCACGCCCCCATATACATTCCGCTTTAGCCAACGCTATCTCTCCTTCCACATGACCCAACTATCTCAACTTTTTTTTCACATTTTCTCTCATTACCCCTTTCTCCCACCCACACAACTCTCTAATATGTCATTCCTCATTCTATCAAATTTTCTCACAACACGCCCCCCTAAGATTATCCAATCTGAACACATTGTACTTGATCTACATTCTTTCTCCAGACCCATAGTCCACTACGTATCACTACACAGTCACAACATACCTCATTAGCCCCCTAGCTCATCAGACTTAAGTCCTTACATTCGACTAACCAATTTATTGCACCAGCCACTCCTGCCATCACAGCTTTTCGGATGGAGAGAGCTGGGGAGGCACCTACTTACACTCGCATCATCCGTTCCTTATCATCCAACATTATATCGTAAATATTTAAACTCAGACGACTTTTCCAGCTGCTCACATCTACCATAACTCACACCCCGAACCGTCCTCACTCACAACCATAACTTAGTCTTATCTACGTCTATACTTTCAAACCCCTCCTTTACTTCCTTTGCCAAATCTCTCTCCAATCCTCTCAAACTTCTCTTCAGATTCGCCACAAAGATCCATATAATAGGTAGGCCACCCTCCACTCTCTTCCATTCTCCATCATTCTAACACCATCTTCTGACACACCCACCTCTAATTCTTTCTAACCCCATCCATATACAAATTGAATAACCAAGGAGACATACATCCCTGCCTCACACTGCTATTAATATTAAGTCAATCACTTTCGACACCTATTCTTACACACGCTTCACTATCATCATACATACTTTTGATTCCTCAGAAGCCTACCACCACCATATATCACTAACACCCTGCCATAGAGCTTCCCATATTAATTCTACATCCGCCTTTTGCAAATCCATAAAACCAAATACAATTTATTCTTCTTCTCCCTCATTTCTCAATCATTTTTTCTTCAATGTAAAGATTTGATCCACATTATATATACTTCTAAACGCACCTTGTTCTTCACCAATCAGTCCTTCAGTCAGTCGTCACACTCTTTCGACCAAAACAACAGCCAATATCTTCTCTACAACAATCACTCCCACACACATGTCCAAACCATCTCAAACATACTTTGATTTATTCTCTCATTTACTCCTTCTTTCACACCACACAACTATATTATATTATATATATATATATATATATATATATATATATATATATAATATTATATTATTACTATATATATATATATATAATATATATATATATATATATATATATATATATTAAATATATTATATTATATATAATTTATAATATATATATATATTATTATATTTATATATATATATATATATTATATATATATATTTATATTATATTATATATAATATATAATATATATATATATATATGAGTTTGTGTGGGTGCCGAAAAGGGTAAATGAAGAATAAATGAAAAGTACTGTTTCGAGATGGTATGACATGTGCGAAAGGGATGGATGATATCGGTTAGTAAAACGGTGCATAGTTGTGCAATGTTCTGGGATCCACCGGCTGGGGAACGCGAAGAAAAAGGGATTGAGTCAGTAAAGGATATCTGATAGAAATGAGAGTTTGGCAAAAGCGAGAAGGTGCATATAGGAGTGAATGTTCGGGTTTTGTGGAGCAGATGTATTGTGACCACGTGGCCGCGCGACTCGACCCCGCCTTAGTTATGCCACTCTCAAGATCGACGCGGTCCGCGAAGCGCTGGGTCAATTTTTCTGACGCCACGGACGTCGCACGAAAGTATAAAGGCGGCGGTAATTACTTGGCTTTCTCTTCGACTGTGTTATGTTCATCTTCACTACTTTCTGATCTGTGCATGCCTGCGCACCTTACCCCCCCCCCCGTCTCTGGAAAAGAGGTGGGTGATGTATATATGTTATATATAATATATATATATATTATATATATATATATAATAATATATATATAATATATTATTATTATATATATATATAGATAATATAATATATATAATAATAATATAAATATTATATATATATATATATATTATAGTCCACAGATTGAGTCAGATTCTGACTGCCGTCAAGAGGCCTGGGTGAAATCTGCAGAAGTTTGAATGAAGACCCCCATGGAAGGGAACGAAATTCGTTTACCGATTCAGATACAAAGGCCAGAAATCAACCCGTATCCATGGTAACTTATGGTCATCAAGGAAAGAAATCCCCACCCTCCCAGGTGGGGGAAGCAAACGTTTCCTGCATCGGAACTCTGAAGGGACATCTTATGAGAACCAACAATTCATCATTCTGGTGATGTCAACGATATATCTGCCTGAAGGCACCTTGGACCCACCCAAAATCCATAACTCAAAAAACCTGATAAGAACGATTCTTCATCCAAGATTGGTGCTTTATAGATATTTGGATTTGTCTGAAACACAGCCATCACATATACCTAACCTCTGTAAACTAGCCATTCATCCAAAATTTGTAGTGTCACCTCTCGCAATAACTTGTAATCAATTAATAATAGACATAGCCATTGCAATAATACTATTCAAAGGCTCCAACATGTATCAAGATGCACGGGGCCCACCCTATTCAATAACTCATTGTACTTATGCTCTGTATTTGTTTTTCACATGGTTAGTCATGTTTACTTTACACCCCATCTCATATTTAATGAAACTGAAATACCACAAACTTGCGCAAATCACCATCAAGTCAAAACCACCAAGGCCTTCCAGCTCTCCCCTTTTCAGATCTCCGCTTCTCCATACCCTGATAACAAAAATATTTTAATTCATATAACTTCCATTGTCCTGAAACATCATGCGATATACATTCAAATTCTGGCCCACCAAAGTATATCTGCCCATCTGCAACAAACTCATCTCAAAAAACCAACCATCTCTGAAACGTTCCCACTGCAACAGATGGATCCATAAAAACAAATATTCCTCTTTTACAACCCTGCCCCATCAAAACCACACATGGACTTTCTTCATTTGTAACCCCCCAACTACGCCCCAACCACCAAACAATTTGAACAATAATAACCTACCAATAAAAATCTTCCAAATCAATATAAATGGCTTAAACAACTTAAACAATAACCATTCAGAGATTCTAGCTTTCCTCTACAAACACAACATTGACATAGCTCTAATACAAGAAGCTCACACACCACTAAACACCCAAGAACACCATTTTATGGATATGACTCCATTTGTTCAAACACTGAACCAGAAAACCACACACTATTAACTCTAATCAAAAACAACCTATCCTACCATAACACCACACTAGAAACCATTAATCTATTAAATGATCCAATCCTCAACATACAATAATTTACTATTCTCATTAATATTAGTTCCCACAGCACATTAAACATTTGAGTTCCGCATCTCAATATTGTCAGAACAACTACAAACCCAACTTAAATCCTATCAATACAAGTAACAATTTAATAATATGAGGCGGCTTCAACGCCCGTCATACAGGTTGGTACAGATAATTGAGGAATTCACATTCTCTGAGAACTAGATACCTTAAATATACTAAATTACAACAACCTCCCCACCCGAATTCCTCTCCAAGGAAACCAAACCCAAACATCCCCAGACATCACTTTCTCTTCTCCTTCTCTCTTCACCAACATAACTTGAAACACAGAAATAGATCTCCCATTAGACACTCCCCAATAATAATCACATATACAGCAAGAAAAAGGATCATCCCCATAAAAACATCAACTTTCAGCTAACTATAAAAAGGGTAATTGGCAAAAATTTACCCAATTCTTGGAAACCCACCTACCTTAACCAGAAATCAACAATCCCCACTCCCTAAATAATGCCATAGATAATCTAACCAAAATAATACATAAAGTCTCTAACCTTTACATTCCAAAAGGCCATAGAAAGTACTTCAACCCTTCGTTAACCCCCTGAAATCTGCAACCTGATAGAGCAAAGAAATAACCTTCGACAGCAAAAAACCTATACTCCGGATCTGCCTGTCCAAATTAACTTTTTAAACACTCAAATCTCCAATTCAAAAAACTCCTAACTGACAAAATGAGGAAGCTTGGTGAGAGAAGAACGCGGCAAGTTATAAAACGTCTCCATAATTCCTAAAACAACCCCCTACCCCACACACAAAGGAAGCATTAAGAGGACAGAATGACTCTCCCTTCCTCAAACAACACTGCAGTATCCTTTCACAACACTACTACAAAATCTTCAACAACCTACACACCAAATAACAGAAAGATAATACGCAAACTCAAAAAAAAACACAATTAGAAATCAACCACAACCCCCCCCCCATTCACCACACAAGAAATCACTTCTCTCATAAAAACTCTTAAAAATTCCCCAGCCTCCGGCCCTGACAACATTTCTAATCTTCACATTAAACATTTCAGACCAACCCCAATTTCATTCATTACCAGTATCTTCAATAAATCTTGGACACTTAACTGCACTCCTTCGTTCTGGAAAAAAAGCAATAATCATACTCAAATTAAAACACAGAAAAGACCCCAATCTCTCATCTTCATACTGACCCATGTCCCTCCTTTCATCCTTATACAAACTAATCGAGAAAATTATTCTCGCCAAAATCCAACCCCGCTTACTCCCTAAATTACCAACTTGGCTTCTGAAAGTCCCACTCCACCTCAACAGCTCTAACAAATATCACACATAACACTATAAACGGTTAAACAAAGCATCATCCCATAGAACAATACTCCTGGCTATCGACATTAGTAAAGCCTTCAACACAGTACCTAGACACATACTCATTCAAAAATCCTAAACTCTCCTAACAATTGCAAAAAATGGCTATCTAATTTCATATCTGGACGCACTGCTCTTGTCCAGAAAACACCAAATCTCAAAAACCGTAAAACTAAGAAACTGGGTTCCCCAGGGAGCCATTTTGTCTCCATTCCTGTTTAACCTATTTACAGCTGACATCCCTACCCTCAACCTTCCAATTTAGAACTATGCAGATGATATAACCATATCAGACCCTTCAGTACCCATTGCTACAAATCATACTCAGACTTACCTAAATCGTTTAGAAGCATGGTTGTTTTCCAACAAAATGTGAGCTTCCGCCGAGAAATAATCCATAACTTTGATTACAACTGAGACGCCAATCATTACTACACCCGCAAGTAACTTAAATAACTCCATTATCCCCCTAAACAAAACACCCAAAATACTCGGTATAACCTTCTATACCCACTTTACCTTTACACTTACATTCAAAACATCATAAGTACAGCAAACAAAATTAAATGTCCAACGAACTCTCTCTCTCTCAACACAGCTTCAGCAATGAAACAGCCACGCTGACAACTACGTACAAACAATTCTCAAGAACTACAATCAACTATGGATCAACAGTCTGGTACCCCCAGACGTGACCTACCAATAAAATCAAATTACAAAGAATATAAAATAGATGCCCTTCAAACTATCACGGGCTGTCTGAAAACCCACCCCAATTCAGCATCTGCACGAGGAATCCTCCTCCTTCAGGACCATTTAGATATGATTGGAACACAATTTTATGCCAAGGCCCTGGACCCAACCCATCCATGCCACAACTACCTACGAGATCACACTGTTCATCGTTTAAAGTCTCCTCCACTTCCACCACTGCTCTCTACTATGGAGAACTCTTTAGAACCATTACTCCTCCTCCAAACAACACATCTCAATCAAAACATATTCGCACATTCTTTACTTAACAATACTTCAACAATGGCTCACCAAATCACCTCATAAACTCCCGCCCCTCCTGAAATATCTGAAACGCGCAAAACACTCCCACGGAAGATGCATATCTCGCTTTCTGGATTGAGATCCAGGCATCACCCCGATCTCCAGGAGTACAGACATGGGTTACGACTAAAAGACGTTACCTCACCACTCTGCCGAAGATGCCTAACAGAAACTGAAACAGTAGATCACCTTCTGAGGTACCCACCACTTACACCCTACAGAACACACTCAGATTTCCTCCCTAAGAAACCTGTGGCTCCACCCGATGGAGGTCACCGAGTTTCTGGGGATGATATGGACCCCCTAAATAAGGGGGGCCCAGGGCAATAAATAAATAAAATTATATATATATATATATATATATATATAATATATATATATATATTATTTATATATATTATATATATATATATTATATAATATATAATATATAATATATATATATATATTTCTTTACAGGTATAGTGTTTTTTTTTTAAAGGAAATGAATGCTGCAGCACTTATTGTTCAGATTTTGGTTCTTAATAGAATTGGCATAATTTGTTATGCAATGATTTTTTTTCAAATTCGGCAGCCGAAGAGGGGAAAATTTCCAAGAAATTCGGATATGGAACCTCGTTTTAAATAATGAAAAAAGATTTTTAATGGTAATTATGAACCTGTTAGGACTGAAGAAGATAGGCCCTCTGAACTTTCTGAAACTTCCGCACCAAAACGAGAAGAAATTAAGAATATGATGACCAAACATCTAAAGATGGAGATTTAGAAATTCCTATGAAATCTGTTTCATTTCAAACTTCTCCCGAATGTGCTTCGATAATATATATATATATATATATATATAATATATATATATATATATTAATATAATATATAGTATATACTCACATATATATATATATTATATAATATATATATATATATATATATATAATATATATATACTATACTGTATATATATATATTGTATGAATCGTATGGGTATATCTAACGTCAGAGGAATAAATGAGGAGAAGAGGAGAAAGGTGGTGGATGTATTTAGAAAAGGTAAATTTGATTTGCTTGCTGTGACTGAAACAAAGATGAAAGGAAGCGGTAAAGACGGGTTGCGTGGTGTGAAATGTGTGTTTTCTGTAGTGGAGATGGGGAGAGGAGTAGTTGCGATTCTGATGAGTAACCTCTGGCACAGAGCTATTGATGTGATTGTTTTGTGTGATTTAGAATCTATAATGGGGTTAAATTTAAGTTTGAAAAGGTCAAGGTATGTGTGGTTGTAACATAAATCCATCTGAGGGTGATGCTGAGGAGAGTGCGATGTTCTGGGATAAGCTGAATGATGTTTTGGATTGGTTGGGTAGGAGCTTCAAATTGATTATGTTTGGTAGCCTAAATGGTTGGATAGGTGATCGAAAATAGGATGGTATAACAGGCGACCCTAGAGTGACGGGAGAAAATAAGAATGGTAGGAAGGTGATTGATTTCTGTTAGGAGATGGGTATGTGTGTAAGCATTGGTTTATTCAAACACAAGAGTATTCATAAGTATACTAGAGTTTGTGTAGGTAAGGATGATATCGAAGTTAAAAGTATGATTGATTTTGTGCTGGTGATGATGATGATGTTGAAGTATATGATGGATGTTAAATCAGTGAGGGTGTTTGGGATGGAATAATCTGATCATTTGTTGTTTTATGTATGATTAATTTATTGGGGGCTTGGATGGAGAGTAAAGATATAAGGATGGAAGTGGGAAGAATTAAGAGTTAGTAGTTAAGTGGAGAAGGTAATAAGGAAAAGTATGTACGAGTACTTGCAAATAAATTTGTTGAATGTAAGCAAGATAAAACTGAATAAATATGGACACAAATGAAGGAAGCCCTTGTTAATAATGCAAGAGAAGTATATGGTTGTAATAAAGTAGGAAGTAAGAATGTCAAGAGAGTCGTGGAATACAGAGGTGATGCAAGTGGTTAAAAGTAAGAAAGAGGCGTGGATGAATGTGCTAAAAGCCAATGATGAGGTTTCAAAAGAAATGTGTTTGGAATTATATAAGGAGTCAAAATGGAAGACTAAAAGTTGCATACGTAGGAAGGAAAATGAGGTAAACGAACAGTTTGCAAGGAGGATGAATGAGGACTTACAAATGCGGATAGAGCTCTTCTGGAAGGAAGCGCGAAAGCGTTAAGAATGAGAATAAGGGAAATCTCCTTAGAATAATGAATAGGGATGGTGCTTTCGTAACTAATGAAATGGATGTGTGGAGGGAACACTTCGAAAATATGCATGACATTGGCAGTAATGAGGAGGTGATTGTGTGGAGTTTGATGGTGCAAGAAGCTATAAGTATTTTGGGGATATGGTAATTAGTAAGGAGGAGGTAATGGGTAGAGTGAAGAAAGTTGAAAGAATGGTATTCTGCAGGTATAGATAGAATTACTGGTGAAATTATCAAGAATGGAGGTCGAGATGGTATTGAATGGATTTGGGAAGTTGGCTGTAACATAGGTTCTATGGAGAGGTATAGTTCCAGGGACTGGGGAAGACCAGTAATAGTACCCTTAAATAAGGGTAAAGAGAATTAGTTTATTTAGTGGTGTAGGGAAGATATATGCTTTTATTTTGGTTGAAAGAGTGCGTCGAGTGACTGAGGGACTGATTGGTGAAGAAAAGGGTGCATTTAGGAGTGGCCGAGGATGTTTGGATCAATTTTTTTCATTGAAACAAATGATTGAGAAAATGAGAATAATTTGTATTTAGATTTGATGTACTTGTAACAGGCGTATGCCAGGATTATATGGAAGCTCATGTGAGGGCTAGCTTTGAATGGAATTAAGATGTATGACGATGCGACAGACATGTGAAGAAATAAAATAAGTGAAAGTAATTGGTTTAATATTAATAGCGGAGTGAGGCAGCGGTGTATTATATCTCCTTGGTTATTTAATTTTTATACGAGTATGGAAAGAATTAGAAGTAGTGGTGGCAAGGGAAGGTTTCAGATTGATAAAGAATGGAGTTTGTCCAGCTTATGCGGATGATTTGGTTTTGTGTTGTCGAATCTGAAAAGTTTGAGAGGTTTGGTAGAGGGGTTTTGCAGTGTGCGTAAAAGTAGTGGTTTGAAAGTAAATATAGACAAGAGTAAGGTTATGGTAGTACGTAAGAAGAGTCCAGCGTGTGAAATTATGCTAAAGATGGTGAGCAACTGGAAAAAGTATCCGAGTTTAAATATTTAGGATATATATTGGATGAAAAGGGATTGGATATTGTCTAGTGTAGTAGGAAGATTGTTTATAGTAGGAAGGTGGCTGGAGCAATTAAATCCTTGGTGGTTGTAAAGGGATGCGAGCTCGCGTTTTTGCATGATGGTATGTTGCTACATGTGTAACACGGGTAACAGCATTATTCCATTTCATAGTTTCACTACAATACGTTAACAAAGGCTGTTTTAATGTATAGTAGTGAAGCTATGGTATGGAATAAGAGTTATAGATCTAAGGTACAATGTGTTCAAATGGATAGTCTTAGGGGCGTGTTAGGTGTGAGAAGAATTGATAAAATGAGTATTGAACGTATTAGCGAGTTGTGTGATGTGAAGAAAGGCGTAAGTGAGAGTACTTTGGGATGGTTTGGTCATATGGAAAGGATGGGTGATAGTCGTGTTAGTAAGGGATGTATATGATGGGTGTACAGGGAATCGACCGGCTGGGAGACTGAAGAAAAAGTGGATTGAGTCCGTAAAGGAATGCTTGAGGGAAAGGAATGTGCAGAGGCGAGAAAAAGGTGCATAATAGGAGTGAAGGGTATGGTTTGTTCTGGCCATTCACTGAGTGAACGGTATACCAGTACCCATCAAATAGCAGAATACTATTCCTAACCACAACTACTAACGCGCTCACTACCGAGAACTTGGTAGTAGTTGAGGTTAGCCAGAAAAAAAGGGGGTCGTAATATTTATTGCAAATGTAAGAGGTGAAGCCAAAGCTTATCTAAAAAATAATTGCAATAAATAAAATAAAGTAAAGTAAAATGCTGTGAACTGTGTCGTACGGTATTTTAAATTATATAAATAATAGATATAAAAAATGATCTCTCCCTAAATAAAAAAATATATATATACGAAATGATTCCTATCACAGAAATATATATAATTAAAAAGTAGAAGTTGTAATAATAAAAACTACCTCACTTGTAGGTATGCCCTATCTAATAATTAATGTTTTAATTTTATAGAAGGCTTTACCAATGCGGACAACGTTGATATGAACTTGCCCCAGTAACCAGTATAAAAGAATTTATATTGTAATTACTCGGCAATAAAATAACATAACTTGCCACTACCCATCACCAAAAAAATAAATATATAATGCCGCCACCGAAAACCAAAATATAATAATAGTTATGAAAATAATAACGATAATGCAAGCAATAATAAACACGATAAAAGTGATATTATTGATAATGGTAATAAAACTAATACCGTACGACAGAATAAGCAGACTCAAGATTTGGCCTCTCTCTCTCTCTCTCTCTCTCTCTCTCTCTCTCTCTCTCTCTCTCTCTCTCTCCTCTCTCTCTCTCTCTCTCTCTCTTCTCTCTCTCTCTCTCTCTCTCTCTCTCTCTCTCATCTCTCTCATCTCTCTCTCTCTCCTCTCTCTCTCTCTCCTCTCTCTCTGCTTCTCTCTCCTCTCTCTCTCTCTCTCTCTCTCTCTCTCTCTCTCTCTCTCTGCTCTCTCTCTCTCTCCTCTCTCTCTGCTCTTCTCTCTCCTCTCTCTCTCTCTCTCTCTCTCTCTCTCCTCATCTCCTCTTCTTCTCTCTCTCTCCGTACACTATATATATATATATTATAATATATATATAATTATATATATATATTATATAATATATATATATATATATATATATTATATATATATATATATATATAATATATATTATATATATATATATTATATATATATATACCCTCTGAAGGACGGAGACTAAGAAGGATAAGTTACTGAGCGAGGT
>JABUQX010076897.1:25000-39827 GCA_015478945.1 Trachelipus rathkii | reverse complement strand
TGTTGTACTTCGTTTAACCTCAATTTAGATTTTAACAAATTTTTCGCATTTATCATTAGAAGCAACTTTTAATTTTTCGTGCGCGCTTCACCCAGCACTGAACCTATTAAGGACACCACTCTTCACTATTTCCCATGATGATTTATTCCCATTTAGTTGTACACACTGTTTTCTATTTCGCAACCTCTCTTTAATCCAACCATGTACCACTCCACCTATACCACATTGCAATAACTTTTTCATCAGCCTTATGTGGGGAACCTTATCAAAAGCTTTACTAAAAAGTCTAAATATACAATATCAACTGGATCTCCTCGGTCAATGCCGGTGTCAATGTATTCCATAAATCCTAAAAGGTTTGTCTGACATGACCTACCTTTCTGAAACCATGCTGGGAGTTAACATTACAATTATAAACATCACCAGCTGCCTCATACCTTCATCGTCCACTATTCTATCCTATCCCATCCTAGAAGAAAAGAAGGCTCTATAAAGAAAATAATCAGGTAAATTGTCATACATATTATTATTTAGAGTAGAGTATATGAATAATTATAGATTAGGGTAGTAAGAAATAAATAGGCTGAGAGTAAGTGTGGTAATTGTTTATACAAAGTGCATAATAGATCGTACGAGGTTCATCAGATATATATATATATATATATATATATATATATATATATATATATATATATATATATATATATATATATATATATATATATATATATATATATATATATATATATATACTCTTTATATATATATATATAGTGTTTTTCTTCTATATACTGCACCAAATATATATATATATATATATATATATATATATACCCATTTTGCTTATGGAATGTATGACATTCCAGTGCTTAATGGTTCGCCTTTCTATTCTGCATTCATATCCACTCATCCTTCAGACAACATCTTAGAGACACCACCTTTTATCCACATATCATATACACATACTTATATCCACACCCTTCTTCAAGACATCTTACAGACATCCCTATGTGTGGAGAGAAAAAATTGCCCACATTGTATGTCCTGCCTGTCGTAGAAGGCGACTAAGGGACGGTTTTAGCTAGGTTGCCTGCCCACTACCACCTATCTTTTGCCAGGAATGCTAATACATGCCTCGGAGAAGGTCGTGATCGCCGTAAGTGCCCTTCTATCTTTCGGGGAAAATGTATGAATCGTATGGGTACATGGAATGTCAGAGGAATAAATGTTGAGAAGAGGAGAGAGGTGATGGATGTATTTAGAAAGGGCAAATTTGATTTGCTCGCTGTGACTAAAAGAAAGATGAAAGGAAATGGTGAAAATGAGTGGTGTGGTACGAAATGTATTTTTGCAATTCTGATGAGTGACTTGTGGTAGAGAGCTATGGTAGATTTTGTGTGTGTGAGTACTAGAATTCTAAAGGTTAAATTTAAGTCTGAAAAAGTAAAAATTTGTGTGGTTGTGTCATATGGTCCATCTGAGGGTAATGTTGGAGAGAGTGCGATTTTTTTGGATAATTTGAATGATGTTTTTGGATGGGGTGGTAGGAATTTAGTTTGATTGCTACATATCTGCCCACCCAAGGATTTTTTTACAGTTGTCACCACCACTCACGGGCAGAGCCCTATTCAAGAAGGGGGTGTAGTACGCTCAAAAGTTCACCCTCTAGCGCAAATTATGCATATGAGCACAGACGCAGGCTTTAAAGTGGAGATTAAATTCAGCAGGAAATACAGAAGATGGATTCCACAGAACAGAGGTGGTGGGAAAGAAGAAGCACCAAGGTAGACTAGCCTGCGGATTACCAATGGTGTCAACACACAAAACGTGGCATGAGATGCAGCACCGCGACTCACGGGGCATCAATAAAGGTGGTGGTGCGTGAGTGATAAGTTCCCTACAAACATCTGCTGCTGCGTTTTCTATAAGGATAGAGATATAACTTCGCACCGCAGTAGAGGGTCAAGTAGACTGGAAAGTACAGAACAGTTTTATAAGCACTTTTTGAGGCTGACTCGACCCTGCCAAGCAGGTGAAACAGAGCCCCCAGATATGAGAGCATCTACTCTCCATACAAGGGCGGATGAGACCTTGTATAGCTGGAACAACTGAGAAGAGGAAAAAAAAGTCTCGCAGTCTAAACAGAACTTCCAGTTTCTTTGAGGCCGCCCTAGCAACCGTTGTGATGTGAGGTTTACAAGACATTTTTTTTTATGTTAGGGCCAAGGATGTGTTTATATTGTTGGCAGGACTGGGCGGGAACAGTCGAAAGAGAGAGGAAAGTTAAAAAGGTTTGGAGAAGGTGATTTGTAGAAGTTGGGTTTTTAAGAATTGAATTTCACATGGTTGAGAACAACCCCATCCAGAGAATAGAATCAGAAAGATTAAGGCGAGAGGCAATTCTAGGAAGTAAAAGAGGGGCAGAATTGATGAGTTAAAGAATGAAGGGTCGAGTCATGTTGGCATATGAGTGGATAGAGTTAGAGGGATGCCCAGGTGATCATTACTAAAAAGTAGGAATAAAGTAGGGGATAAGACAGAACCCTGAGGAAAACACCACTATTGAAAGAAAAGAAGAAGTCGCCCCACATCAACAACAGCTGACATTGGCGATTTGAAAGAAAGCTAAACATAAGTAAGCAAAGAGTATGAGGAAACCCAAAGGAGGGGGCTTGGAGAGGACGCGTGCCATACTCAGTCAAATGCTTTGTAGATGATCAGCGCCACCACGCAAGTCTCCCCGTAGTTCCTAAGAGCGAAAAACCATAAATCGGTTAGATAGGAAAGTATATCGCCGCCAGTTGACCTCAAGCGCCAAAAGCCGTACTGCCGATCGGAATGAGTTTCCAGATGGTCTAAGAAGTGAGAGTTGGGAAGGGTTTCAAAGATCTTAGAATACAAGTGAGAGCTATTGGGCAATAGTTAGAATTATCAGAGCGGCTTCTTTCGGAATAGGTTGGACATGTGTGAGGCTTCCAACCCTGAGGGAAAGATGCTAGTATTAGAGAGGTAGAGTATAGTTGAACGAAGAAGGGACAGGATAGCACGGAAGCATACTTCTTCAAAACTTGGGAGGAATGCCATCCGGGCCACTCCACCTTCCTAACATCCATAGATTTCAGGGGCCCATGCACCCGATCAAATGTAATCACAGGCAAAGGCGTAGGACACCTATAAGTAGGAAGAGGAATGCCAGAATCGTCTAGGGATGAGTTAGAGGAAAATAGGAGGCTGAAGAGATTGGCCTTTTCAGCTGGAGAATTAGCAACAGAATCATCAGATTGAATAAGAAGAGGAAAGGCAGATTTACAGAAGTTACAGGAGGTTAGCACACTTTCGTTTGATGAAAGTCCGCTTTGCTCGTTGAAGAGTATCCTTGCAACGATTTCTAGCTGAATGAAAATTAGTGAGAGCGATAGGAGAAAGAGAATTTTTCCACCCCTGATATGCACTGTCTCTAGCCTGAATGACAAGAGAACAAGCACCATCGAACCATGGTTTATGAGGAGAGAAAGATTTAGTTGAAGAAGGAATGAACCTGCTCATCAAATCAACGATTACAGCTCCCTCCTTATCTTTTAAATCTTTATATATCCATCATTATTCCTTACTTAGGTAGCCAATTTGTTATCATCTGCAAACTTGGAAACCTTACATTTAAGTCCCTGGTCTAAATATTTTATACATATATGAGGAACAGCCACTCGACCTAAGAAATCGTTACGGACCACAAACATGCCTCCTCATTTCCATTAATGAATACTTTTCACTTTCATTGATTAACTATTATTATTAAAACTTTCTTTGAATGTGCTTTATCCCCTTTTCAGAGGGTAACACAGAGGGACTACAGGAAACCAAACTTTAAGGCCAGCTATCCAAAACCAGCGCCACCAACGTGTTCGCAGTCATTTTAATTCTTGCCCCCAGGAAGATAAAACTCCGACTGCTACACGGAGGATTGAACCAGCATCCTCTCGCATGAGAGTCAGCGAGTCACCCTCCTACGTCATGATGCGTTATTATTATTATTATTAAGAGACTTAAGGAATCAAAAATTTTTATCACTTAAATAATTTTGGGGGGTTGAACCCCTGACCCCCCCTGTCTATAGCCTTTGCTACCTGTATATATAACTTATATCTATACCATATATATATATATATATATATATATATATATATATATATATATATATATATATATATATATAAATAAGTAAAAGAGAAATAGAAAGAAGAGAGAGAGAGAGAGAGAGAGAGAGAGAGAGAGAGAGAGAGAGAGAGAGAGAGAGAGAGAGAGATAGAGAAAGAGAGAAAGAGACTTCAGAGAAAATTTTTGAAATATACTTTTTCAATTAATCATTTCATCATCGTCCCATCACTAATATATATATATATATATATATATATATATATATCTGCATATATATATATATATATATATATGATATATATATATATATATATATATATATATATATATATATATATATATATATATATATATATATATATAATACCATATATATATATATATATATACTATATATATATATATATATATATACTGCTGCTATATATATATATATATATATATATATATATATATATTTATATATCTTTATACTGCTATATATATATATATATATATATTAAGGATGGGCCGGATAGTGAATTAGCCGGATAGCCGGATACCGACTGGAGGATAAAACCGGATACCGGATATGGGTCGGATATCCGACAGTCTGTTATGCATATATATACGGGTATATGGTAAGGTTTAGCACGGACTCCCACCTGTTCTAGAAGAAAAATTCTGTCAAATCAATATATTGTATTTATATTTATATAGATCTTTATATTACTTATATATATATATATTGTATATTATATATTATTACATATTATATTATTATTATATTATATTATTATATATTATATATTATAGTAATATTATCACTTATATATGTGATATATTTGATTTTGGACAGAATTTTCAAATGCTAATGAGTCTAATCAGTCTACCACAGTATATAATATCATATATATATATTTATATATATATATATATATATATATATATATATATATATATATATATATATATATATATATATATATATAACATAACAATATATATATATATAATAATATATATATGATATATATGATATATATATATATATATATATATATATATATATATATATATATATATAACCAACTAATAATATATATATATATATAACCAATATATACTACTATACTCATATATATATATATGCTGCATATATATATATAGAGATTGTCTCAAGAGTTATATTACAGCGGTGTATCACCGTACAGGATGTTAAGTATGAAAATGTGTAAGAATATAAGTTCGATTATTTGATTCATTAAGGAGGATGGGATATATTACGTTGGTGTCCGCGCACGCGCAATACGAAAACCGCACACAAACATGCGAATGTCGAATGGGATGATATATTTTTTAGAGGCTTCTGTGAAATGCACATGAAAAATGAGGTGGGCTGGACTCTTCCTCTCGACATTTTTTGATACGGTTCTTCGTGTACCTATAACGCGTCAATGTTACCAATAATAGTTTTAGCGTGAATGTGAAAAGGTTGAAGAAAACAATGATATAAGACAGCTCATAATATCGATACATGTAATGTAATAACATTGTTAATAGAATAGTATCACAACAAATTTACACCTATGAATCTTATCTACAGCATGCAGAAGGGAGAAGAACGTCAGGTTGTTTCAACTTGTACATACAGTTATTTACAAATATTGTTCGAAGACGCCTCCATCCACGAATACATGCCTCAGCCCTCGGCGCCAGGTTTCATTGCATGCCAATGACAGTGACTCCGGGTTGATTCCCCTACATGCGTTGGTATTCGACCAGCAAATCATCGGGCGAGGTTGCTGGGTCATTAAACCCAGCATACACGGTATGTTTGAGATACCCCCACAGAAGTAGTGGTGTTATAGTCGCGGGTGAACGCGCCAGGCTGATGGACCAGATCTTCTGATCAATCTTCCCGGAAAGGTTCTGTTCCAGGTAGGTCGTCACTATAGGTTGCATTATGTGCTGGGCACCATATGTTAATAATACTATTTCATTAATATTGTGTTCTTAAAGGTATATCACTCAGTAGGTCAACAAGGAGGACGGTCTGTAGGAAATGGAGATAACGCTGTCCTGTCAAATTTCCCTCGAAGAACTAAGGCCCAATCTTACTATTGAGTATACCACACTAAACGTTGACTGAGTATGAGACCTGGTGATGGCTAGTAAATGTTATATGGGGGTTTGTTTCCGACCAATGTCTGAAGTTCCACCTGTTATACATACCGTTATTGGTAAGGCGAGATTCATCGGTCCATAAGATATTTTCCAATAAGTCGGTACATCCGGCTACATTAGAAGCGTAATGACAGCAGCAGATCGGCTTGCGGTCTCCAGTCTTGATATTACACAATGTATGGCGCCTATGTGGATACATGTTGTATGACACGAATCCGTCGTGTGGTTTCCTTCGATATTCCCAAGACAGAACTAGCCTGCCGTAATGAGGGCGTTGGAGTTTTTCATGGGTGTATAGCAGAACGTCCAGTTCGACGTTGAATGTACGGAGACGACCCCCTCCCGTATGTGATGAGGGGTTGAACTATCGACCCTGTACCTTGAAAGCCGTCTGTAAACTCTATGGAATGACATGTGGCTCGGCGGTCGTTGATGTGGATAACGTTGTCCATTTTTCTGCAGCAGGTGTGCGAGCATTCCTGTTTTTGCGTAATGTACACCTCTAACATGTCACGCTTTTCGTCATCCTGCGTATACTGGTCACGTGGCATGTTCCAAATGCATGGCTCTGACTAAACAAACCACTCTGAAGTTATACGTTTTACTACACTTTATTGCGGATAATTTGTAGGTTATGACACAACCTCCATAGCAAGTATCTATTAGTTGGTTTTGTGCACATTCACATGACCGTATTTATTAGGCTACATAGTACATATCCAATGTAATCTAAAAGGGTATGCATTAGGTATTTTAATTTAATTCCTTTGTCAGTTGTATCGATATTTTTAAATACTATTGGATATGCCTATTGTATTTAACCTATTATTTCATATTGACTCGTTTCGTAGTACATGATGTCTACGGATGACGTCTAGTTGTTTATGGGTACATTGCGTGGAAACGAACAACTGTATCAAATAATGTTGAGAGGAAGAGCCCACCTCATTTTTTTATGTGCATTTCAGACCGCAAAAAATATATATCCATTATCGACATTCACATGTTTTTATGCGTGGTTTAGCATGCGCGTGCAGACACAACGTAACATATCCCATCTTCCTTAATGAATTAAATAATCGAACTTATATTCTTACACATTTTCATACTTAAACATCCCGTACGGTGATACACCACTGTAACATAACTCGTGAGACACCCTGTATGTATATATATATATACCGTAAACAGGGGCAACTTTGCCACCTTTTTTTTTTTCCGCATAAATCCTGAATTTTTTAATTTTTTTAACATATTAAATGCTTAAAATACAGATCTGCATTTGTACTTCACTTACCTAAAAGCATTCTTCAGTATGTTTTTTCTTTTTTTTTATATGGTCAAATTTGAGGGTGGCAAAGTTAGACCACAGGTCGGGGTTACATTGCCACGTTTATTTCATATGTAATTTTCAATAGGTTAAATTTTAGATATGGACTTTATATTGTGGGGCAGCTTTGCCATGAGTCTTTCAAAGATTTTCAAGTAAATTATTTTCATAAAACTTTGACATAAATATATTTTTTCTCCTTTTTTGTGAAAATTTCGGGGGCAACTTTGCCCACTGGTATTTTTCCCATTTTTTTCAAGGTTTTTCTATACATTAAAGTAAGGGACTTTGTTCCCAAGTATTTTGAAACTTATATATTTCCTTTTTAAACAATAAAAAATTTTTAAAACTAATATTTTTCCTTTTTTTTCATTAAAACTAATTTTTTTCCTTAAAACTACTAACTTTTTCTTAAGAATTACAATCTAAACTGGAAAGGGGAAAGAAGGGAACACCCATTCTTCATATTCATTTAAAATTGGATGGGGTAATCTTATTTTGCAAATTATATTTGCCAAAACCCAATGAATATCATCAGGAATGACTTCAAAAATTTTCTTTTTGGTACTCATAGGTTTCAAGAACTGGACCTGGTATGCCAGGTCTTTGTTTTTACCTTTCTTGTCTTGGATTATGTCTATGAAAGGAACAGTAGTTTCACTGTTTTCCTTTGGTACATTGATGATATCAAACTCTCCCACCCTAAATGTTGCGATCTCGTACATGGCGAATGTACAGGAATAAGGGACCCCCTGGGGTGCATCCCCCCAGGTTAAAACGCCAGACATGAAAAGTATCCAGGAAGGTAGCTCACACCAGGGAGGGCCTGGAAAATGCCTCAGGAAAGACGCTGAGGGGGTCATGGAACCCAGTTCTAGCATTGATCCACTTCTGAGTGATGACGTCATAGGATAGAAAAGAAGGGGCATAGGGGGAGAACAAAGGGTACTTAAACGGGAAAACGTGGTCATGAAAGAACAGTAGCATATGGTTAGGCTTAAAATACACTCACACACATACATGGCGAATGTACAGGAATAGGGGGCAACCTGGGGGGAAGCCCCCCAGAACAAAACAGCAGACATGAAAAGTAGCCCCCGCAGGTAGGGCCTGGAAAACACCCCAGAAAAGAGAGAGGGGTTCCTGGAACCCCCCGTTCCAGCATCCCTCTACTTCTGTGATTATTACTATCAATTCTTTTATTTAAATAAACTCAAAAATAACCAAAAAAGACGTGGGGGTTACTTTACCACCCTATGGCAAAGTTACCCCAAAAGTGACTATTTTTACAATTCTTCAATTTTCTTGAATACTGTTATTCACAGTCATTTCCCCTTCTGTATGCAGTGTGTACTAACGTACCTTAAACAAACAAACAATGCAAAATAATTTTTTGACTAACCAGTTTTTTGGGGGGTGGGCAGTTGGTGACCCTTAAATTTTTGGGGTTTTTAAAAAATATTTAGGCCTAATATTTAAATATAAAACATTAATATTTTTAAAAGGTTTATTTAATTTTTTATTCATTTTATATTTATAACTTAAAAATTTAGTCATGAGACCTTCCTACTATTTAAATTTTTTTTTTTTGAGAAAGGATTAGGTTAACAGGCAAATAAGTTAGCAAAGGTTACCAGTGGCAGAAGTTTCCCCTATTTTACTGTATATACTATATATATATATATATATATATATATATATATATATAGAAATAATTTTATTATTCAGAGATGTGAGAGGAGATAATCATATATGCTGCAGTATTTTAGTCCAGAGTCATTGATGAAGGTTGATTCGTGAAGAACAGGTGCGTTTAGGAGTAAAATTGGGGATGTGTGGATCAAATCTTACATTGAAACAAGTGATTGAGAAAATGAAGAACAGAATAAATTGTATTTAGGTTTATGGATTTACAACAGGCATACTAAATTGATAGGGTTAAGCCAAGGCTATCTGCTTAGGTGTTGAGTGATATGGTGTTGGTGGTAGGCTTCTGAGATGGAATCAAAGTATGTATGAGGATAGCGAGGCGTGTGTGAGAATAAATGTGGTGTCAAGGTGGTGGTTTAGTATTAATAGGAGTGGTGGACGTTGCTATGTGTCTCCTTGGTTGTTCAATTTGTATGGATGGAACTATAGAGTCTAGGAGTGGGGTGGCAAATAGTAAATAGAATGATGGAGAGGCTGGAGACAGTGGAAGGGAGTGCCCTATCTATTATATGCAGATGATTTGGTTGTTATTTGTGGTGAATCTGAAGAGGGTTTGAAAGGAAGGATTATTAGAGAGATTTGGCAGGGTATCTAAAAGGAGGGCCTGAAAGTAAACGTAGATAAAGAGTAATATATATATATATATATATATATATATATACTATATATATATATATATATATATATATATATATATATATATATATATATATATATATATATATATATATATATATATATATATATATATATATATATATATATATATATATATATATATATATATATATATATATATATATATATACCATATATATATATATATATATATATATATATATATATATATATATATATATATATATATATATATATATATATATATAAAAATAAAAAAAAAAAACAAAAAAAAAAAAAAAAAAATAAAAAAACACCATAAAACCCCTTAAAAACTTGCCAGCAACCAGACCTGACCACATCTGAAATATACACCTTAAATACTTAGGTAACAGTAAACTAAGCCATTTACCACCCATACACAACTGTTCCATTAAACAAAATTTTATTCCCTACATCTGAAAAAGAGCAATCATCGTCCCAAAACTAAAACTAGAAAAAGACCCCTCAAACCCCTCCTCCTATCGTCCAATCTCACTGCTATCCACAATATGTAAACTCCTAGAAAAGCTCATACTAAACATAATAAAACCAAACATCCCCAAATAAACATTCCAACACTGTTTTCAGCAAAACCACTCAACTACAACTTCTCTCACAAACACCATTCAACCAATAATAAATAACTTAAATCTCAGGCTCTTACATAAAACACTACTTGTAGTAATCGACATAAACAAAGCCTTTAATACAGTCCTAAGACACAATCTAATCCACAAAATAATACAATTGAACATCCGCACTAATTTTAAAGAAATGGTTACCCAACTTCATATTAGGGAAAACAGCCAAAATACAGATAAAAAACAAAAAATCACACAGTAAATATCAAAAATGGGTATCCCAAGGAGCAATCCTATCCCCTACCTTATTTAACTTAATTCACAACCGACCTACCAAAACAACAAACACCCCACAAAAATAAAACAACCTATGCAGATGACATCACCATAACCACCACACACCAGAACCTACACACAACAATTTTTTCTGACTCAACAATACAACAACCAAATTCAAACTTGACTGACTGGCAACAGAATGTCTGCGTCCCCTAACAAATCATCTATCACACTAATCACAACAGACCGCGAACTTGGCACAACTAACCCCAAAATCTTTTTAAACAGTATAGCTATTACAATAAACAAAACACCCAAAATTCTTGGGGTAACACTGGACACACACCTAACCTTCACAAAACACATTGAAAACATAACATCAGCAAATAGGAAACTAAAAATACTAAGAACCATAGCTACCATGGACATTAACAACAATAAACAAATATCCATTACCATCTACAAACAATACATCCGTACAACACTAAATTAAGCGCCACCTATAGGACACCCATTATTAACCAAGGGAAACATGAGAAAACTTCAAACAACCAAAAACAAGGCACTCAGAATTATAACAGGCTGCACAACTACAACTCCACAGCAACACTTCATGAAGAAAGAAAAATATTATCCATAGATAAGCATTTAAAAATGATAGCCACACAGTTCTACACTAAAACACAAACACCTCGACACCTATGCCACACTGCACTGTCCAACCCTACTAGTTAACCACAGGTCAAAACAATCTCCATCTTCCCCAACCTTATTATACAAACAAATCCTAAACAACATACGGTCCCCACAGGGCAACACAAAACAAGTACACATGCACAACTAAAAATTATTTAAGAAACAGACAACCAAACAATATACTAAATCCACCAGAAATTGTCTGAATTCAGTTTTGATCTCTAACAAGCATTTTTATGCCTCCAAGTGTGGTGCGGCACCACCCAAACCACAATATTACAATTATGGGTTTAGCTCAAACCAGACCATGTCAAATATCTGCACAAAATGCAACCAGGCCCCCGGAGACTGTCTCTCACTTTTTCCTAGAATGTCCAACTAATCATCATCCTAAAGTCATTTGGGATATCACAAATTTAAGCGATCTTTGGAGGAGGTCGACTGCGGCTGCGGGGTATCTTCGCGAGGTGTGGCCAGGGGCGAGAAATTAAAAAAAAAGTATAATTATATATATATATATATATATATATATATATATACCATATATATATATATATCTTATATATAATATATATATATATATATATATATATATATATATATATATATATATATATATATATATATATATATATATATATATATATATATATATATGACCAGTTAAGACTCCGTCCATGAATTTTACCAGATCAGCAGAGCCTTCCTCTCAGTAATACGAGTTCAGGTGATCGAGTTGATATGGAGCATAACTTTTGACATGTTTTCTAGCGCTCTTGAGGGTATGATCTCAAACATACACATATACTTATACCTATTTACCACACTTTTTATCCTCTGTCATCGGTGACTAAGCGTTCGCACTGAAGACATGCTGGGATTGTTACTAGTTAAACAAGTAATTGCCGGTTTCCACGTTTGTCTCTACATAATGAACATATTAAAGGAAGAGCTCTCTTTGTTTATTTTTAGTGCTTGACTCTCATCTTATGTACCTCTTATATCAGCAAGCTAGTTGATAACAACTCTATTCATAAGTTGTGGAATGAAATCTGCATTTTTAAATACAGGAATATTTTTACTATAAACTTCTATCCTCAAATAACGACAATTCTATGATCGTTTCCACCTTTATTTTCTGATTACCTTGTATAATTGGATGATATATCTATTAGACATATTTGATCTTTCTCTTACCACTTTATTTATGAAGTTGTTCTTTGTATGGACATAATCATTTTTCCTGGCCATTACAGTTGAGTTTTGCTGATATCTAATCAGTTTTTATTTCTATACTCTTTGTGTATTGTATTATTTAGACATGCTAAGAGACATATTTTAATTCAAGGTAATGTGAGAAAAATGTCAACAAAGAATATTAAATATGCATGAGGAATAGTACTTACCCTGACTATACAGAGGTGTTATGTAATTATAAAACTTTTCCCTTTTACAATTCAAGATGGTGGAATTGGGCAGATGATGATAGACAGATCTAAAATAATAATAAAATATAGGCCAATTAAATTGCTAGTACTGACCAATGCTCCAAAGAAACAAGATTTATAGAACCCTTCCTACCGTTTAGTGGAAATGGTGATTCATCTACTTTACACAATCTTCCAAAGAAAAAGGAATAATTCGTCAGAAGTTGTAGCTCTGTATCTCAATATTATAGAAAATCTTCACAACATAAAAATCATCATAAGTGTATTTTTGTACTAACAATCATTCAATAGAAGTAGTGAATTAACTGAAACAAGAACAAGATCCCAAATATTAGGATATTACAATATATATAAATCGAAATTCAAAATTACAATTATTCCCATAAACTTAAATGATAAAGATGACAAATAATATTTATTTTATATGCATTTAATCAAATGTAGAAAACATCCTCAACATCCTCATTTTTCAAAAGAGGATGCGGATTGCGGCAAATGCGGATGCGGATGTCATGTCCATCACTAATATATATATAACCTTATATATATATATATATATATATATATATATATATATATATATATATATATATATATATATATATATATATATATATATATATATATATATCTTTAGTCACTAATATATATATATATATATATATATATATATATATATATATATATATATATATTTGAAACTAAAGCTAAATAGTAAATATGTCAAAAAGTAATAAATGAATTATTCTTTATTTTCAATTTTTTTTTGAGAGAGAGTTTCACTTCATCTGCAATTTTGAAAGATTTTCAGCTTTTGGTATTGGAAAAAAATGAAAAATCTGCCTTGTTCCAAAATTAAATGCATTGGAGAGAAGTTTAAGAAGTGCCCCTGCCAGTGCTCCAGGCTCTTATGGCATATCAGCCATTTCACATTTTTTGGGATTCACACAACCCAATTGAAAGTATTGAATCAAGCTCTTGAAAGTTATCAGAGAACCACTTCCTGAGCTTGGTAAGATGCCCTATAATTGGATTCTTGATGTCAATAAAAAAAATACTCACAATCTTCCATAAACATTTCCCTTTAGAGAGGCAGCTATCTTAATTTTGTTATACACATTGTGGCTCCAATACAAAAGTTTAGATCTAAGCTCCAAATGTTGAAATTTTTTTCCTGTACACGATATTAAAATTTTAAATATCTTAAATCAAGATGCATGGAATAATATATGATTATTTATAGTAATTGTCTGTTGAAGTATTAACCAGGGTTAGTAATATAATAATAATAATAATAATAATAATAATAATAATAATAATAATAATAATAATAATAATAATATTAAGTATTACTTTTTATTATTATTATTTCATGCCCCTTTTTCTTTTAAAAATAAAATGTTGCACGAATGTATGAACAAAAAATTAAAAGAAATATTATTAATTATAATTATTAATAAAATTTTTTGTAATAAGTTTTTGTTCATACATTCGTGAACCATTTTATTCTTTTAAACTAAATAATTTTTAGGGGGATTTGCTATTATTATTTAGAAATTCTGTCAGCTTTTGTTTTAATATGGTATAAGTTTTACTTTTAACTTCCAATTCTCTAAATATTTTCTCTTGATTTTCAATTAATTTTCTTAATACTAGTCTAGAAAATAGTTTGCAAAGAAAGCAAGAGGCATATTTATATTTATTAGTTTCTGACCGGTTTCTTCCATAAACCTCGGACATCTTCAGAGTTTCAATTCTAACATTTGAATGAATTATATAATACAAGATTTAAAAAATTAAAA
>JABUQX010076897.1:0-17500 GCA_015478945.1 Trachelipus rathkii | reverse complement strand
ATGTGTGGTAAAAAAAAAAACCCTCCCCCGCCTTCCTGGAAATATTTTTTTGAATTTTACTTGCTAGTCTGGTAGCTGAGATAATAATCTATAAAAAATGCCAAAAGAAAATGGGCTGCTCTAAAGTGACAGTAATCAGTGATAACAAATGTTGACAACCAGTTAAAAAATGGTATAAAACTTTGTTTCAAAACTTTGCTACCATTTTCATATGTATTATATTTTCTTTTATATATTTTTTTTTGGTAGATGCTACATACTTGGCCAAACTAATAATTTTTTTGAGAATTATTGGATGTCCTAGAAATAAAATTATTTGATTTTTACCCCATCAATTTTTCACCAATGGGGTAAAAAAAACTGTTTTCTTCAGAGGAGCCCCAGAGGGGGGTCAACAGACACCCTTTACAAAATTGAAACCCTCATATTCGAGATCTACGGGTTTGATAACAAATATAAGGACACCAATATTGTATTATCATACAAATATTAACTAACTCGGCACTGCACCACACTGGCTCCAGCACCGGTACCAGCTCTGGCTCTGACTCTGAATCCTCTTTACTCCTTCCTCCCCTATACAATCTCCAAATTTAATACTTCTAGGTCATTTCCTATTTTTAGGGGCCAGCACCCACCTCCAGAGGGGGGCACGAACACGTAACCTGATGGGCTGCCAAATTTTAGAGCGGTACAATAACCCTAATTCAGGTAGAATATATTTAAGCAGACAGGGCAACTCCAAACTGTACCTATACTACTACTACTACTACATGAAATGACTGTAGAAGGATGAAATTTGGAGATTGTCAGAGTCCATAGGACCCCCTGGAGGGGGAATGAGTCGCAGTCCTGAAACTGAAGAAAGACTAATGTTTCTTCATTAAAACCTGCCCCTTTATCACTATTAGTACTAAACTAATAAACTATAAGCTTTTTTAATTTTCAATGAGTTTCCACTTTATTTTTATTCAACTACCATATATGTATTCACAATAAATAGTAACTTAGTAAATTATAATGTTTTTAAATTTGAATATTTTTTTATATTAAATGTGTATTAAATAAAAGTAAAATTATGTATTATGTGTTAAATAAAATAAAATAAAAAACGAAATTAAAAAAGAAAAAATGCCATAGTGGTATAGCTATAGCCTTATTATCCTGATGAGTTATGTGGTGGTGACGAAATGTCACAATTTACCTATTAACTATTCAGTAGCTGAATATTCAGAAAAAAGCTGAATACTAAATATTTGGAAATATGGCTAAATAGGCCAAATAACAAATAGTTGCTGAATATTCAGTACAGCTCTATTATATATATATATATATTAGATGTACTGAACTTGAAATTTTCGAGTTCCGGCTAGGAACCGGAATTACCGAATCACAAAAAAATTCCGCCAGAACCGGAATTTCTATGAACTTTCGTTTTAACATAAACGGAAATGCTAAAAAAATATTATTTATAAATCTTTCCAACATAAAATCTTACATTAGTACAACGCCACTTCATGGACATATGGAAAATCATCATTGAAGAGGATATCTGGAAGTCCAAAAATTTAATAGTAAAGGGAGAGTCTTGTATTTTCTAGAACAGGGAAACCACAAAAGAGCAATAGATCCAAGCCATGAAACAAGGGAGTTTTGAGGAAAGTTTCTCCCAAAAAGATTTGGCATATCAATGCCCCAAATCACAGAAAATAATGAATTTATCGCACGAATGAGTAACCAAACCATTCACAGTCACAGAAGAGAAGGGATTCCTAGAACTTATTGCCCATCTTCAAACCAAAATAATCTTATTCCTAGTAGAAACCATATTTTTGTAGAGAGATTACCAATTCATACAGGAAATTTATTAATCAGCAGTAATTGAGAAGTTCTCAGGCTGATCAGATATCATTTACTACCGATATATAGAGAGCTAAATATTTCAAATGAGTTCATTTGTTCCTTAACTGCAACTCTGGCTACCAAGCGAGTTAAAAAATATGTACTGTTTACTCCATTGCAAGTATTTCCCAGGTTCTTTTTCTGGATTAAAATCACTATGAGTTTTTAAATTATGATGAATAATTTGGAAAATTCCTCCAAACAAAATCCATTTGATCCTTCATGATGGAGCATATAACATGAAACTTGAAACTAATTTTAGCAAGATACACAAGTTTTTCTTGTTATTATTCATAAACTTCAATTTGTTATTAAAGATCCTTATTTTCTCAAAAAATCCATTTGATCCCTTCCGAATGGAAGCAGTATAACATGAAACTTTGGAATAATTTAGAAGGGATACAACAATTTTTCTTGTGATTCATAAACTCAATTTGTGTATTAGAGAGCCTTTATTTCTCAAAGAACAGTGTGATTTAATAAAGAAATGTGGGGAATATTTGTACACATTTTCAATCATTCCAGTTTTTAAGCTGTATGAACTTAAAAGAAAACAAAGAGACTTGGATCCACATCTGCAAGCCACTTATGCCAATTCAAGATATTAATACAATATGGAATATCATATACAATGATTCTAGAAAGAATTGAAATATTTGAAAAGACCTCTGCAAGTTTTTATTATAGAAACAAATTTCTAAATTACTTTGACTGCTAATAAAATGACCAAATACTTGAAAAAATTCTGAGAGTTTGCAACCATTTCCCATGATTACGGAAACTATATAAAGCAAAATCAATTATTCTCCATATTTGAACTCTCCAGCAAATCTCTCAAACTCTGAGGATTACAGCAGAGTTCAGACTTTAAAAGAAGAGATGAAGAAGGCATTAGAGTTAGATTTATGAATAAAAAGGAAGGGAAAAGATCAATTAGACATATATCAAAACAAAATAATTGTTTTAAGTACTGTAGTAGACCCCAAGATACAAACTGACTTTTTCTAAATGAAATAAGAGAGTTGAGTAGAAAATGGATGCCTTGAAGGATATTGAAGGTAGAAAGTGATAATAGAGTAGCAGTACAGGAGAAGGTTCAGGCGATGAGTCATCCATCCATTTTCAGAAACGAGCATATCTACAATGAACTTAGATTTGCCAAACCTCAATATCATCAGGAGCATTAAGAAAAAAAAATTACTGCAAAATTACTTAGTTTTTATAAGTTTTAAAAGAAAGTAAAAGTGACAGCGAGTCAGTAGGTAAAAGCGAAAAAAAAGGAAAAATTCAGTGGCTCTTTCAAAAGGTAAATTCTTAAGAGAAACTAAATTTTTTTTACAGAAGAAATCAATTTTAAATCTGAAAAGAAAGAATTACTTATATGATGGAGAAGTGACCCAAAAGGCTTAATTTCTAAAACATAGCAGACTAGCCCAAAATTACTCTCCTTTCCAGTCTTCCCCATATTATTCAGAGAGATTATTTTCAGAAGCAGGAAATATATTGAGAAAAAACGTTTAAAAATAGTTCACCCAATATTGGTTGAAAAACCGTTTTCTTTACTTCACCGCATTCAGCAATTATTTTCAAAAGTGTTAAAGAAAGTAACTTTATATATATAATATATATATATAATATATAGTATATAATATATATATATATAATAATATAATATATATATATATATATAATATATATACTATATATATATATATAATATACCCATATACCTACCCATATATATATATATATATATAATAGTAATATATAATATATATATATATATATAATAATATATAAATATATATATATATATATAATACCCGTATAATATATAATATATATATATATATATATTATATATAATACATATTATATATATAATATATATATATATATTATTAATAATATAATAATATATTATATGTATATATATATATATATATAATTTTGGAAATTAAAATTTGAATTTAATGAGAATATCTTATAATCCTATTTTGAAGTATTGGAGTAAACTTTATTTAAATAATACTGTAAGTATGTGATACACTGTATGAATGCACACAAAAACTATTCATTTTTTTTAAAAAGATGGCTATGGGTTATGTAAAATAAATCCCTTCCATCAAATTTTTTTCAGAAGTAGATTAGTAATTCCGTTCCGGCCGCGAACCGAAAAAAAAATGTCAAATTCCGGCCGGAAGCGGAAGTGCCCACCTCTGAATTATATATATATATATATATAATAATAATATATATTATAATATTATATATTATATAAGAATATATATATATATAATATAATATTATATATAATTATCACACTTGCACTAAAACCACCCCAATCTAACATTTACACGATAAACCTACAATCCTCCCAATTCCACACATCTGGAGATGTGGGACTCCAAATTTCTATTCAGAAAACCCGAACCCAACCCACCCTTGTCACCAAATTCTTTCCAATCACATTAAACAAAGACTAAAATCCCCCCCTTCTTCACCAGTTCAATTCTATTACAACACTTTACAGATATAATTCCCCCCGCCCCCTCCCAATAAGTCATGGATTACACATATCCATACCCACCTAACAAACACTTACCTTCAAAACCGCCCCAAATAATTATTAAACCCCCCCAAAAAAAAAAAAACTTCCCTAAGAAAAAACCTGTCCAGAAGAGGCCAAATGGACCTCACCCGGAGCAGATCAGTCACCACCCAAAACTCATGCAAAATAACTGGGCACCTCCTTCTGAGGTGCCCAGGCTCTGACGACCCCCACCCGACTTCTCTATATCCTCTTCTCCATCGACCCTGTGAACCACCGGTGACGGAGGCGGACTCCTGAAGCGCAGTGTGGCGCCTCCAATTAAGGTGTGCCAGGGAGAAGTAATAATATATATATATATATATATATATATATATATATACTATATATAATATATATATATATATATATATATATATATATAATATATATAAATATATATATATATATATATAATAATATATATTAGGGGTGTACCGGAACCTCGATTTTTTAGTTCCGCCGAACCGAAATAGCCGGAATCACAAAAAAAATTCCGCCCGGAACCGGAATTTCTTATGAACTATAAGGAACTATAAAGAAATGTAAAAAAAAAATATTTTATATAACTTTCAACATAAAATCTTGCATTTAGTATAACGCCACTTCATAATCATATGAAAAATCATCATCAAAGGTAATATTTGGAAGACCAAAATTTAATAGTAAATAAAAGGAGAGTCTTGTAAATTTTCAAGAACAAGGGAAACTACAAAAGTGCAATAGATCCAAACCGTGAGATAAGTGAGTTTTTAGGAGAGTTTCTCCCCAAAAAAGTATTTGGCATATTCAATGACCCCAAATCACAGAAATAATGAATTTTATCTCAATGAGTTAACCAGCCATTCGCATTCACTGAAGAGCAGGAATTCATAGAACTTATTGCCCATCTTCAACCAAAATATCTTATTCTTAGTAGAAAATATTTTGTAGAAAAAATGTTACCAACTTCATACAGGAAATTATAATCAGCAGTATTTGAGAAGTTCTCTGATCAGATAACATTTACTACAGATATATAGAGAGCTGAATAATTTCAAACGAGTCATTTATTTCTTTAATCAACTCACTCTGGTTTCCAGCGAAGTTTAAAAAAATGCGTGTGTGGTACTCCATTGCCAAGTATTTCCCAGTTCTCATTCTGAAATAAAAATCACTATGAGTTTTGAAAATGATGAATAATTGCGAAATTCCTCCTAAAAAAAATCCATTTGATCCTTCGAGATGGAGCAAATATAAACATGAAACTTGGAACTAATTTAGCACAGAGATAACACAAGTTTTTCGTGTGTTTTATCATAAACTGAAATTGTATTAAAGTTGCCATTTCTCCAAGAACAGTGTGGATTTAATAAAGAAATGTAGGAATATTTGTATACATTTCAATCATTCCAGTTTTTAACTGGTAATAACTTGAAAGAATACAAAGAAGACTTGATCCACATCTTGCAAGCCCAATTATGCCAATTCAAATGTTAATACAAGGTGGAATAACACATATTTGATTCTAGAAAGATTGAATGTTTGAAAAGACCTCTGCAAGGTTATATTATAGAACAAATCAATCATTTAAGCTTGACTGCTAAATAAAAGGCAAATACTTGAAAAAAATTCTAAGAGTTTTGCAACCATTTCATGGTTGCGGAAAAACTATAAGGCAAAATCAATATATCATCAATTATTCCATATTTGAGCTTTCCAGCATATCTCTCAAACTCTGGGGAGGACAGCAGAGTTCAGACTTTAAAAGATGAGCTGAAGAAGGCATTAGAGTTAGATTTATGAATAAAAAAGAAGAGAAAGATCCAATAGACAATCATCAAAACAAGATAGATGTTTTAAGTACTGTAGTAGACCCAGATTACAAACTGACTTTATTTTCTAATGAAATAAGAAAATTGAGTAGAAAATTGATGCTTGAAGAAATATGCAAAATAATTAAGGTAGAAAGTATAATATAGTAGCCAGTGCAGAAGAAGGAAAGTTCAGGCTATGAGTTCATCCATCCACTTTCAGAAACGCAGCATTATCTACAATGCAATTAAATTTGCCAAGTACCTCAAAATCATCAGGAGCATTAAGAAAAGAAATTACTGCAAAGTTACTTAGTTTATAAGTTTGAAGAAAGTGAATGTGACAGCGAGTCAGTTAGTGACGGAAAAAAAAAGAAAAAAATCATGATTTTTTGCATTCTTTAAGAAATTGAATTTTTTTTTTTACCAGAGAAATCAATTTTTAATCTGGAAAAAGAAAGAAAAAGAATTACTTAATGGTGGAAAGTGTCCAAAGATAAATTTCCAAACAAAATGGGTTATTTTTTGGGTTCAACTCCAATGATCCTGGGGGGGGATGTATATAAAAATTTCATGAAATTGTTGTGAATTGAGATCAAGGAATGAAGAACCAACAGGAATGAAATCAAATATCATACTAATTTATAATTTTTTTAATGCAGTGAATGCTGGAAAAGTAAAAAAAAAAAACGATCAAAAATAGAAATGTTAATTTTTTTTTTAAAATTTTAAAAATTCCCAAAATTCAAAAATTGACTTCGAACCATTATAACAATTTTCCACTCATACTTGATGCGGTTAATGGGTGCACCAAATATTTTTGCTCTAGATTTCAAATTCCCCACACAGAATGTAAATTTTGGAATAAAAATGGGTTATGTTACTTTTTTTTAAACAGCACATAGTAAATATGTAAGTGTATATATATATATATATATATATAATATCACTATATATATATATATATATATATATATAATATATATATATATATATATATATATATATATATATATATATATATAAAAATGAATGTATAATTATTTGTTATATGAAATGGGTATCCACTGATGACATCATTAACAACAAAACAAACTAACATTAAAGTTTACTGTGCTCTTACTATTAAACACTGCATTATTATGGTATATTCATTTTTATAGCTGTTAGTTACAAACTTAAAAACAATTCTACCACAAATTAACATGATCAATTATTTCACTGATGGTTATGTAAGTTAATACAAAAATTGTTACAATTATAAAAACAACTGCGACCATGAAGAAAATTATGGAACAGCAGTTTTTGGGAACAGTGCATGGTAAAAATATCTGTGATGGCATTTGCAAAATTATAAATAGATCAAAGCAAAAGCATGTTTTCAAAAGCAAATAAATAGCCAAATTTTTACAGAAAAAAATATGTACAAGTTTTGTAAGAAAAACAATAAAATTATATAATTTTTCTAAGAAGAGACTGAGCATGTGGAAGTTCCTAAAGGAAAGAAAACTACTATCTATAAAAAAAATTAAAATTTAAAAAGTTAATAGTCGGCAAAGGCGTAAATCATATTATCATTAAATTTTAAATAAATATGTTTTTTTCCCTCAAGGGGAAGTATTCAAATTATTGTTATCAGCATTTAAAAAAAAAATCTACTCATAAACTAAAATGATTTATAATATTTAGATATATATATATAATATTATAATATATATATATATATATATATATATATATGATTATTTATTATATATATATAATAATATATATATATAAATATAAATAATATATATATATAATATATATATATAAAATATAATATAATAAATATATTGGCAAAATGTTTACAATATTTTATAAGTAATATTATCCATTAATAATAATTCTTTTTACCATATTATTCCAAAAAATCAGTAAGTATGAGAAGTTGGATATATAAACAGATACTGTACAAATTAACAAATCTTCCCACCTAAACGAAGAAAATTTTTTAAAAAATTATTACATGAGCGAAAGTCAAATTTTTTTAATTGTTTTCGAAGACAATATGCGACAATCCCACACACAGGTAACAAAAGATATCCAATAAATTGAGATTACCTAGAAAAAAAAATATATCTGATATATACCCTTGCCAACTAGTACCATTAAAGGGTTTCAAATAATAAGGTCTAAAGATTTTGTTTAAATTACTTTGAACTTAGAGATTAGCTACTGTAAGTTACATCATTGGTAAACAGAAAGAACAAATATCATTTAGAGATTCAGATGTGAATCTGAACATAGGTAATTTCTATGGCTTGTTTGTACACAAATTCAAAGTGGGTTGTCATAAGGTTCACAACTCATCACTCCCCATTTGTTCTATTGAACAAATTAACATAAATAATTTTGGTTGTATAGGTAACAGTGAAAATGTCAGATATATGTAATGAAGTAAAAAAAAAAAAATTGAATCTCTCTCTCTCATTGCATAAGCATATTGGGTGTTTGGTTCTATTTACTCTAGTTGACTGAGACAGTCTCAATAGATCCATGTGGCTTCTTACTGTCTCTATTTTCAAATATATAAATTTTTTGTTATTGAAAATAATTGTCATTTTTTCAATTAAAAAAAATGAAGATAATACCCCTAACTCATAAATAATAGTAAAGGAAAATTTTATTCCTTATATATATATATATATATATATATATATATATATATATATATATGATATATATATATATATATATATCACAAAAAAATATATATATATAAAATATAAATATATATAAATATAGTATATGTCATGGGTATGGCAGGGGGGCAGGGAGGGGCACTTGCCCCCCTAAATCTTTGGCAAAACAAAAAACTGAACCTTAGATGTTTGCCAGACGAACTTTAAAGGGTTATTTCATTAGAAAAACTGAAAAAAAATATACATCAATCGATAGATACTGAAGGATTAATTACTAATATATTATATCTACATTTTTTAATAGTTTTAATGTGATTTCATTTTCAGTATTGCTTTGAAGTCAAACTAGCCTGTGTGCTTCTTTATTCAGCTATCTTCTTCAGACAGTATTATCCGCTGGAACTCTCAGTATTTCGATAGCATTTGGCGCTGATAAAGCTGTACTAATATTATATATATATATATAATATAATATAATTTATTTGTTTTTTTAGATTATAAATATAATATACTATATATATTATATATTATTAGAATATATTCTAAGGAATTATATATATATATATATATATATATATATTCACAACTTTGCCCCCCCTAAATGAAATCCTGCCAACGCCCATGATAGGTATTATTCTATATTTGAATTAGTGCATATTTTCTGAAAAAAATTTCTAAGTTCAAAAAAAATTTCCAAGTTCAGAAAAGTTAAGTTTTTTAAGAAAATTCTTAAGTGGCAAGCTTCTGGAATTATGCAGAAGCTACACTAAAGAAATTCTTAAAAAAACTTAACTTAACTTCGAATTTTTTCAGAAATAGTACACTGATTCCCAAATCTAGATATTTTACCATACCGATATATATATATTATATATATATAATATATAATATATATAATATAATATATATATAATATAATAAATATATATATATATATATATATAATATACCTAATACATCATAAATATATATATAATATATATATTATATATATATATAATATATAATATATATATATATAAATATATATATACATATATATATATATATATATATATATATATACTATATTAAAAGAAATATATATTATAATATAATAATATATAGATAATATAATATATATACCTTAATATATATAAATATATATAATAATATATATGATGGCGTAGGCAGGATTTCAATTAGGGGGGGCAAAGGTTGATGAATATATATATATATATATATATATATATTATAAATATATATATATATATAATATATATAATATAAATATATATATATATAATATATATATAATATATATATATAGTGTATAATATGGAGCTTTGCTGGCCGCCCAAATCACTATCGACATTAACTGAGATTCTAGCGTAGAATTACTTCAGAAGAAGCTTTCTGTAACAAAAACACACAGCTAGTTGACTTCAAGCCAATGTGAAAAGGAAAAAAAAAAAAAAGATAAATAGAAAAAAATATGTTTGTAAAAACGTTATAATTAGTAATTACTCTCATTATCTTCGATTGAATATATCTTTTTCAGTTTTTCTACTAATAAAACCCCTTAAAAACATCTCGGCAAACTATATAAGTTCATTTTTTATTCCAAATTTAGGGATGCAAATCCCCCCCCCCCCGGCCTACACACACCACACACATATATATATATATATATAATATATATATATATATATATATATATATAGTATATATATATATATATATATATATATATTATATATATATATTTATAAATATATATATATATTAGACTTAGGTTTATGCAACATCTATTCATCCATTTTAGACCTAGGTTTACAGAAACTTCAATGCTGTTGAGGAACTCTAACGAACTTGAAAAAATTACATATCCTTGATGTGGATAATTTTGTAAATAAAATGTTTTTTATATGGGTAATAGTAGTGAAGAGGGGTGTTACCCTATTTTTAAAAAAATAAATCACAGATATAGGCCTACTCTAAAAAATTAATAATGAAGAATAGTCTAATGAAAACGAAAATCATCACTCTCTTTGGAAAAAAAGTTAGCCTCTCAAAATTGCTTAAACTCAACATCACAGACATTTTCTTTTTGATCCATCCAAGGTTAGGTCTCATTTCAGGCCCTCTAGTTCAGGTTATGATAAGTTATGTTAGGTATACACAGAGATAATCTATGTAAAATTAACAAATCCTATGGGAAAATTTTAAACTTTGAGAGGCAGGCTCTAACTTTTTTCCAAGCATCATTATAATTTTTTTTAAAGTATATCCTGTTATTTTTATTTTTTATATATATATAACAAAATCCTATGAGAGTTTCAACAGCTTTGAGAGGCTGTAACTTTATTTTCTAAAAAGAGCGACGATTTTCATTATTAATTTTTTTAAAGTATATCTTTTGGATATTACTTTTTTGGTGTTCTAATGCCACGTTTTTACTATTTCTAAGAATATTTATCTTTATTTTATTCATAGCTTCATTATGGTTTCTGCAATGCCTATAGGGTCTATAAACCATTGGTAGGGGGAAACAACAAAAATAACATAATAAAAATTGGCAAATTATAACTGGTAAAATGTTAAAATCAAATTCACCACAAATTCACTCATCAAGCAAACGATTCTTTAGACTATTTGGGCCTAGAAGAGCTATGGAGCATATCACAGCCACGGTATTGGTAAAAGTTACAAAACAGCTTGTTAATTAAGCTGTGACGGTTTGTTTGGTTTTTAATTTTTTTTAATACTTAACTTGCCAATTTAGTAATGAACAACTTACACAATTTAGTTCTTTAATTAATTAATTTAATTAAATTCATTACTGATCTCGTAATTTGTAGCACTCCAAAAAAAATATGAAAAGTATGTTATGAATTATCTGATTGGTTAAATCGATGTAATGCCAAATGTCGCTTTCTGACGGATTCTTAATTTTCATTGGCTGCCTTTTTTGATTTTAAAATAATTGGTTATTCTAGTAATTTCTAAGTTTTTTCAATTGATGATGCAATTAGTAAAATTAAAATAAAAAATTTCTTAAATGTCAGTTATACTTAATTTAAAGGTCATTATTGTGTACAAAATATTTTTTTAACATAAAATTAAACTTAAAATTACAAAAACAATAATTCATATGAAAAATAAAAATAGAGTATGCCTTCGAGAATGATGCCGTTAGAAAATCCTTAGTTTCCAATTTATAGCACTGATTTAGCATACATGTTTACATTGGTGAGCTCATATGATCGCAGAGAAAGTCAGTGTCTCGTTTGAGCTCGTACAGTGAGGTGTTATTGTACGGCGCTCCGGCTTGCGCATTTCTCGATTTTGTGTCAACATTTGCCATGCTAAAACTTTTGTGCAAGTAGATACAATGAGGCGGAAAAAGCTTTCTATGACAGAGAAAAGAAGTGTCTTGACCCTATTAGAGCAGGGATTGTCTGTTATTGATGTAGAAGCAGATTTAGGAACCTCAAGAAATACGAGTTATCGCCTAAAACACACTGCTGAGGGATTGCCACCACGTACCATACCGCAGAGGAAGAAAGTACTGGTGTAGCTAGGAAGACAACTTCAAGGACTGATAATATCCTAAGGCGTGAGATGATGTTAGACCCTTCTTTAACCTCTGCTTCACTCAAGAAAAAACACCCAAACCTCCTCCAGAACGCCGCCCTCAGCACCTGGTGGCAACCCCACAGCAGCGTGTTTTAGTCGATAAAACGTATTTCTTGAGGTTCCTAAATCTGCTGCTACATCAATAACAGACATTCCCTGCTCTAATAGGGTCAAGGCACGGCTTTTCTCTGTCATAGAAAGCTTTTTCCGCCCCATTGTATCTACTTGCACAGAAGTTTTAGCACGGCAAATGTCGACACGAAATCAAGAAATGCGCAAGCCGGAGCGCCGTACAAAAACACCTCACTGTACGAGCTCAAACGAGACACTGACTTTCTGCAATCATTTGAGCTCACGACAGTCGTCTACGGGTGTCATAAGCCCGGCCCCTTTTTTATTGGTTTGATGGCAAGTATAATCGTGACAGCGATTTTTGTGTATCGATTTCTGTTGCCATTATTCAATGTCACTTTTTTTGTTGCCGTCATTGTATATATATATATATATATATATATATATATATATATATATATATATATATATATATATATATATATATATATATATATATATATATATATATATATATATATATATATATATATATATATATATATATATATATATATATATATATATATATATATATATATATATCTTTTTCTTTTCTTCTTCATCTTTCCTTCTATTTTTCCTGCAAGAATGGGAGTAAGGTGTCACATGCATCGAAAGAAAAGCAGAAGAGCTCATGACAAAAGTCGAAAAGAAAGCCCAGCCTTACCGCCTCTCTGTACCATTAATTAGGTGAGAACTCGTCGCAGTCATAAAATCCACCCTAGAGCTTCGCGGGACAGCGATGGACCTCACTCATGGTAGATCGTCAATGTTCATCCCCGGCTCCAGGGTGGGCCACAACCATACCACCACAATCACCCGCCATTCACTCCTGTTATACACCTATCTTCTCGCCTACCAAACTCACATTTCTCCTTCAAACATTCGTTTACTTACGACTCAATCCACTTTCTTCGGTCTCCCAGCCGTTTGATTCCCACAACACACTCGCCACTATACATCCGCTAACCAACTGACTATCATTCATCCTTTTCTATATGACCAAACCATCTCAACATACTTTCATGTATTCTCATTCTCTCATTTACCCTTTCTTTCACACCACCACACCCCTAATACGTTCGTTCATTTTATCACCCTTTTCACACCTAGCATGCCTTTAAGATTGTTTTCCATCTGAACACATTGAACTCTTAGATCTATACTTCTTGGTCTCCAATCATAGTCCACTACTATACACAACACAGGCACAACATACCTTCATGTAAGACCCCAGCACACCAAGACTTAGTCCCTTTACATATATCACCAACGATTTAATTGTACCAGCCACCTTCCTGCCATTCAACTTTCCTACTACGCTCTGCACGTCCGTTCCCTTCTCATCCAACAACATATATACCCTAAGATGGTAAACTCAGACACTTGTTCTAACTGCTCACCATCTAACATAACTTCACACTGAGGATTGTCCCTACCACAACCATAACTTTGCTTCATCCACGTTTCTTTCAAGCTCTCCTTTTACACACCTCTGCCAAATCTCTACCAATCCTTCTCAAACTCTTCAGATTCCTGCCACACAGAACCAACAAATCATCCACATATACTTTGTAGGCACCTCGACTCCATCTCCATTCTCCATCATTCTAACACCATTTCCTGCCATCCCCACCTCGAATTCTTTTCATAACCCCCCATCCATATACAAATTGAATAAACTAAGGAGACATAACACAACCCCGCCTCACTCGCTATTAATCCTAAACCAATCACCATTGACAATCATTTATTCTACACACGCTTCACTATCGTCATACATATTACTTTGATTCCATTCAGAAGCCTTACCACCAACATATATCACTAACACCTGCCATATAAAGCTTCCCTATTAACCCTATCATACGCCTGTTGTAAATCCATGAAACCTAAATACACTTATTTTTATTCTTTCTCCCTCATTTTCTCAATCATTTGTTTCAATGTAAAGATTTGGTCCACACATCCTCTATCACTCCTAAAAGCACCTTGTTCTCCTTCTTCACCAATCAGTCCTTTCAATACTGACGCCTTCTTTCGACCAAAATACCAGCATATACCTTCCCTACAACACAATAAACTTATTCCCTATAATTTCTACAGTTCCCTTTTTTCTCCCATATTACCCTATATAGGGTACTATTGCTGTCCTCCAATCCATTGAACTATACCCCCCCATAAACGCTTTATTACACAACTTCCAACCAATCAATCACCATCTCGCCTCCGTTCTTGATCATTTCATTGGTAAATTCTATCTATACCTGCAGATTCTACCATTCATTTCTCACTCTACCCTCCTTGCTAATAACCTCATCCCTCAAAATACATATTCCTTTCTTGTAACCATCAAAACCCACATTCACATTATCACCTTCAATACTGTTAATATTGTGCAGATTACGAAGTGTTCATTCCCCTCTCATCCATTTCATCAGTTACAAAGTACCCATCCTTTATCTACATTTAAGCAGGATTCCTTTATTCTTTATTCTCTTAACCTTTTTTTTCAGGCTTTCTTCCAGAAGAGCTTTCCTTTATTCCTTTGTAAGTCCGACCATCCTTCCAACTGAGCCCATTTTCCTACAAGCCTTTATTTTAAACATCTTTGAGATCTCATTTGCTTTTAGTAATATCTTTAACCACGCTTTACCTTTAACCGTTTAATCACCTCTTTATTCCATTCACTGTTAATTACCGCATTTCCTACTTTTAGCGCATCCACACCTCTTTGCACTACTTCATAATACCTGTTTCCTTCATTTGCCCCAGATTTGTTCAGTATCAACTTGTTCACATTCAACCGATTTTCTAGCGAAGCGAGTTGCTCTTACATACTTATCCTTATTGTCTTGTTCTCTTTACTTAACTTCACTCTTAATTTTACCTACCCTTTCCTCTCCATTCAAGCCCCCCACTAACTTAATTAATTCTACATAGAACAACATAATGATCCGATAACCCATTCCTAATCCCCTTACTGATTTAACATCCAACACATACTTCAACATTCTTTCTTTCACCAGTACAATCAATCATACTTTTTCACTTCTGGATACCATCTCTACCTACACCAACTCTAGTATACTTATGGATACTCTTGTGTTTTAAAGAAAGTATTACTACACACTTACCTCTATTCTCACAGAAGATCTGAATTATGCAATCACCTTCCTACCATTTCATTTTCTCCCGCCACCCCAAAACCACCTGTTATACCATCCCTTTTTTGATCACTTATCCAACCATTCAGGTCCCCCAACACTATCAATCTGAAGCTCCTACTCACCCCATCCAGAACATCATTCAGATTATCCCAAAAATCGTACTCTCCTCACATTGTCCTCAGATGGACCATACGTCACAACCACACATACCTTGACCTCAAACTTAAATTTAACCATTAGAATTCTAGGACTCACACACACAAAGTCTACCATAGCTTTGTACCACAGGTCACTCATCAAAATTCCAACTCCTTCTCTCCCTCCCCCTCTCATTCCTTTCCACACCAGCACACACACATTTCACACCACACCACTCATTTTCACCGTTTCCTTTCATCTTTGTTTCAGTCACAGCGAGCAAATCAAATTTGCCCTTTCTAAATACATCCATCACCTCTCTCCTCTTCTCCTCAACATTTATTCCTCTGACATTCCATGTACCCATACGATTCATAAAATTTCGCCGAAAGATAGAAGGCCGCTTACGGCGATCACGACCTTCTCCGAGGCATGCACTAGCATTCCTGGCAAAAGATAAATGGTAGTGGGCAGCCAACCCAACTACCACCTCCCCTTTAGTCGCCTTCTACGACACGCAGGACATACGATGTGGGCAATTCTTTCTCCCCCACACACAGGGATATGAGTAGTAGGGATGTCTGTAATGTGTTATCTAGAAGAGGGGTGTGTACTTTAATCATGTGTATATGATATGTGGATAAATGGTGGTCAGTATATGTTGCTTGGAGGATGAGTGTGTAAAGAATATGAACTCCAAAGAGAAAAGTGCACCATTAAAAAATGGGAGGTAATTTCAACACTTCGAGAATTATATCGATATATATATATATATATATATATATATATATATATATATATATATATAGTGAGCATATATATATATATATATAAATATATGATAAAAACAACGAGGGCAGGACATTATTATTGCTTGCATATGATACTAACAATGAATTTAAGTGGTAACGGACATAATTCAAAAGTTCGAAATATTTTAAATAATTTTTAAAAATCACATTTATATTAAATATTTTTTTTAAAATGAAATATTTTTGGATAACCCGGCAACACCAATGCATAAAATTAATATTAATTCTTGTTTTTTGTTTTATTTTACAAAAAAAAGTAAAAAAAAATCTCAAATAATGTTTTTAGGAAATATATGTTTTAAGGGGGTTGGAGCCGATGGAGGACAGAGAGGGGGACGAAGCACCTGTCGTCCCCCCAAGAGGCCGAGAGAGACCCCCGACAACGATATCTATGCGTGGTCTACTCTAGGGTATTCGTTAGTTTTAAATCCTAAAACGACTGTACATAAAACATGTAAGTATATATATGCGTAATTATCCGAAAATTTTTAATTTTTTGAAAAAAATATTTAATATAAGTGATTTTTAAATAACTATTTAAAATATTTTGAACTTTTGAATCCGTTACCACTTAAATTCATTGTTAGTTGAAGTTGCGCACGAAAACGCGAGCGTTTCACGATAAATGCGAAAACGGTTAAACACCCAAATCTGAGGCAAACTGAACGAAGTACAACAA
>JABUQX010076896.1:0-53262 GCA_015478945.1 Trachelipus rathkii | reverse complement strand
TTTTGACACTAATTATAAAAGTCTTTTCTTTTAAGTTCTATGTAAAGTCTTTTCAGTTTTTCTTTTGCGCACCTTAATCTTTTTTATTTTATACTTTAATTTAAATATTTACAAAATTATTACAACAAAATATTCCTACAACTATTAGGTGTCTGGGTATTGCAATTTGAAAAAGGTGTTGAGTTTAAGAAGAACGTACGAGTTGTTGGCAAAATAATATCTGGTTGAATTGCTACTAAGGCAAACCTTCAACACTGTAAACTCAGGTACTAATATATATAAATTGAATTTATTAAAATATGTGTACAAATGGGGAAATAAAAATCGGAACACTTCCGAAAAATATAATATACAGTAATATAAAATAATAATATAAACTACGGCCAACAAACTCTGTTCTTATAGATCTTATTGGCTTTGTGTTCAGTTAAGCTGAGATGAATGTAAAGATTCTTAGTGAGAAGAATTTGTTTTTGATACTAATATAGATGAAAAGAAGATGAGATGAATGCATGTTATTATCACCATTATACATGCATGTAGGGCAGTAACCTAACATAGCATAGCCTAGCACAACATACACACTAACACACAAATCCTTTCACAGAATAATCAGAGAACGGAACAAAAATAGGAGGGAGGAAACAGCAACAACGAAGAGAACGAAATACCACAAGAACAAGTTGCAGTGAATATTGTTGATAACAGTAAACGTTTTGAAATTTTGAAAGCTGTTAACTATAAAACGGTCTATAACAAACTACTCCTTCTTCTACTGAGTACGTATTCTAGAGGAGTTTCCATTACGTTAGGCAAATCAGGTACCGGTCCCATACGTCGAGTAAACGGACGAGGGGGAAAGTTGAACCTGGTTAAATCTTCCTCTCCTATATGAATTAACTATAGATCACTGTCATCAAGTTGGAGATGAGCAGGATCACCAAGAACCTCACCAACTACATTATATGGAGCTGGTGGTGTTTGAGAGAGTGATGGTAACTGATAGGAATCTGAAGGAAGAGAAGATGGAGGGCTAGAATGGAAACCTGAGAAGTCTGTGTGTTGATTAGCACTCCCAGTAGACATACTGAATTGGAAAGGCGAAAAAGGTGGAGGCGTATCTTGTTGAGTTGGAGAAAAATTACTGAGAACTGTTGCAGGACCAAGGAGATTTGAACTTGGTCTATTCTTGAAGAATGAACTCAAGAAAGACGCTCCCTCTAATTCACTAGCTGAGTGAAAAACAACTGTATTTGGATTTGTTATAGCCGGAGATTGGGAAGTAGAAACTGATGACACAATAGTGTGACTAATAGGTGTAAAAGCCGAAGATACTTGAAGTTGTGAAGGTGAAGGATATTCATGAGTATAAAAATCATGATAATCCATAGACGTGCTATACACACTGGGACTGTGAATAAGAATTGGGGAAGTAGCAGAGAAATACTGTTGTAATGAAAAAGGTGGAACCAGAATGGTTCGTGAAGAATCTGTTATCGCTTGGAGGAAGGATAAAAGTAACCTTGGGCGGAGAATGAGAAGGCTGAACAATTGTAGGTGAAAGGACTGGAGTTCTCACAGGAGACATTGTTGATTCCGCAGTATCAACGTTCAGTTGTTCTATTTGATCCCATAAGTTAGGCAACCTCGTGAATAGATCCATTGGAATGGGATTTGTTGGAAGAAATCCCTCAAAATCGTTTTCTTCATCGTCTTCGATGGGCTGAAATGGGTCATCTTCAACATCATTATCTGATATTGAAGAGCTGTTAGCAACTGAATTAACATCAGAGTCTTCTGCATCTTCATCCACTTCTTCGTCTTCTTCATCTTCGTCGGTAAAGAATTTCTTGCGCACCTCAGGGTTGCAAGATAAGTATTTGCGAAGGTATGTAGGAATATCTATCCATCCTCGTAGGTGGGAGAAATGGATTTTCTGTAACCGATTTTGTTGGTCACTAGAACGTCTAACAACAAGGTAAGTAACCCTGTTATCATTAACTGCTGTAATGATATATGGGCCTTCCCATCGGCTCTTAAACTTCTGTATAGCGCTATGACCAGTGTGAATCACTTTTTTAGCAACTTTCTGCCCGACGCGAAAAGGTCGAAAGTTTGCACTACCTTCCTTCCAATATTGAGGAAAACTGTGTGTTGGAGAATGAGCCTTCTGCAAAAGAAAGTTGGAAGGTGAAATACCGAGAGCACTTTGTGCTGTGTTATTGTAAATAAGAACAGAAGAAGAAAGTTCCTCATCCCAACCATTGGGATTTTCAAGCACCAAGCATTTAATTATCTGAATTAAACTCCTGTTGAACCGCTCACAAACCCCATTGCTAGCAGGGTGAAGTGGAGAAGTTCGTATACGCTTGATATTATGTTCTTAAAGAACATTTTGGAAAATCTGAGAGGTGAACTCAGCACCGTTATCGGTGAGAATTCGATTCAGAACTTTTGGAAGAAACGGAAGAATTTGATGTTTAAATTTTTTAGAAACTAACAGACTAGTTTTGTTCGATAAAGGAACAACAGAAACCCACTTGGAAAAGTGGTCAATGAGCACCATACAGTACTTGTGACCTGAACCTGTTTGAGGAAATTGTAGCAAGTCCATTGCACACAAGTCGAATGGATACTCAGCTAATATCTTCAACATCGGAGGTGTCATAACAGAAGAAAATGTTTTCTGTCTCTGGCATATCAGACAACATCTAACGATGTCTGAGACTACCCGGTTTACACGTGGATGCCAAAAGTGCTTCTAAATAAGCTGATGGGGTTTATTTTGTTCGATATGGGCACAAGAAAAGTGAAGACCTAAAACTATATGAACGAGAAAGTCAGGGCTTTAGAATGAGAAAAAAAAATAAAATAAAAGATTAAAATGTAAATTGAATTAAATTAGGGCATTTGGAAATATAAGAAAAAGAAGAATTAGGTTAGAGAAAGAAGTATGAAAAATTTTGGAAAATAAGAAGGAAATTATATATATTTATAATATATATATATATATATATATATATATATATATATATATATATATATATATATATATGATATATACGGTATATATTTATAGTAGTTATATATATATGTTATGTGTGTGCACATGTGTGTGAATTTGTGTGTGTGTGTGTATGAATATGTAAGTAAAAAAGGAAATTTTGCAGTAAATAAAATGTAAACAAAGTGTGTGCATATGTGTGTGCGCGCATGTATGTGTGTATATACGTAATCAGGGTAGCCAGATCGATCCATAGATTGAAAAAGAGAAGTTAATAAAATAAGAAAAAGAGAATAAAAAGAAATAGTAAATTGCGATAGGGAAAATAAGTAAAGTTTTATATGATTAATAATTGAAATATTTTTGTTTCTAGAACTCAGGTTTTGCCCAGAAAATGGAAAGATCCAAGGAAATATTTGCGCTAAAATAAAAATGCAAACATTCTGGCAAGGTGGTGATGACGTCACCAAAAGCGAAGCGTGATTGATTTGACCGAGCTATCAGGAGCTCATTCTTATTTTGGATTCGATCGTGATCGGTTATTTTGCTTTGACATTGTAAACTCTTTGTTGTGATTTATTTATGATTAAGACACAACGCTTTGATTGATCGATAAGTTTAGAATCCATTATACAACATAGTAGGTATTTAGATAGAATTTAAATTCAACTGGAGTTTATCTAAAATGGTGCAAATTTGTTTGTGAGGTACATTTGAGGCCTTTGCACTACCACAATAGATAATTTTTTGGTGCCATTTAACCAGGATTTGACTGGATTTATTGCGGATAAAATTGTGAAAAGTTAGGTTAGGTAAAACAGAATTTTTGAAAATTTTTCTTTTTGTGTTTTGAGGTGAATAATGGGTGATCAGGGAAATGAAAATCAGGGAGAAGTGAATAGGGGTACAGGAACAACAGAACCAGTAGAAATAATGGGTGAAAACGGGGATTTAGAGGGAGCAGTGGGAGGATTTATGGGGTCTACTCCCGTGAATATGGAAATACAAGGAGACAATGAACAATTAAATCAGATACCACCTCCACTACCATTGACACCATACCACTGACACCAGAACATCCAACACTATATAACCCAAGTTTAACAAGAACATTAGTACCACCACCATTGAAATTTTCGGTAGATTCAGGGTGGGAGTTTGAGGAGTTTTTGCAAGAGTTCGAGATATATTGTTCTCATACCTATTCAAGAGTTCCAGAAACATGGAGCAGGGTTTTGGGAAACTATTTGGAAGGAGAAATTTTAGAAGCTTTTAATAACATTGAAGGTGGAAGAATACAGTATACTAAAGTAAAAGAAAAGTTAAGAGGAATAATAGAGCAACTGACCATTAGTAAAGACATACTTCTTACAAGATTTTGGGCAGCAACAAGGAATAAAGATGAGTCAATAATAAATTATTCCATGCGATTGGACAAACTTGCGGATTTGGCTGGCATGGACAGTACCCAGACTTTGTATGGTCAGATGAAGAAACTTAAAATTATGGATGGATTGAGCAATGATGCGGTCGCAAAGGTGAAGTTTGCTACGTTAACAGAACCAGATATGAGCATAAATAAAGTGATTGGAATTGCACATAATGTAGAGAAGTGTTTCCAGATGGATCAAAATATGGAAGAAAAAGAGAAGAAACAGACTAAACAAAAAGTACCACCAAAGAAAGAGATACAAATTACAGAAACTAAGGCTGAGAAAAGACACGATCTTAAATGTGATTTTTGTAAGCGTGAGGGACATCTTGAAGCTACTTGCTATAAAAAGAACAACTGTTGCTTCTTTTGTGGAAAAAAGGGTCACAGAATACAAGAGTGTAGAAATCGGAAGACACGTAATGATAGTGGTAAAAACCAACAGCAACAACAAGGAGACACTACTACTACTACTAGTAGTGACACAAGACCGATAAGAACGTTAAATTGCCCCTTTTGTGATCAGAATCATTTAATGAAAGATTGCACCCAATTTAAAGATGCATTACGAGGGAGGACATCTTCGGAAAACGAGTAACACCCTTAACAGAGCAAGGTAGTAAGGGTGTACAGAAGAAAAACCTTGCAGTAGCAAGTTTAGATGAGCGTATTTACGTATCTATAGATACTTCCATAGGAACCGTTCGAGCTTTAGTTGATACGGGCGCTGAAGTTAGTCTCATGTCCTTAGATATAGTGAACAAATTAGGATTGAAATTGATTAAACAAAAGGAAATTCAACTAGTCGGAATACACGGTGATTGTGAACCAACTTGTGGGGAGGTGTATTTTTCTTTCTATTTGGGGGGATATTTGGTGAAAGATGAGAGGTTTATTGTTAGCAATAAAACCAAACATGACGTTATATTGGGGATAGGATTTATTAAAACTCATTGTTTGACCATCGATCTGCAAGAAAATAAGATGACTTGCCGGTTTCAAGAGAGAGAAGTTTTTCTTTGTGATATAAGTCGGAATCATATAGCGCTAAATAACGTGGAATTAAAGTTGGGAAGAAATACAACAATTAAGGCTGGATACATTAGTACTATAGAATTGAGTTGGCCAGATGGGATCAGTGGACCACAGTTATATAGGACGGAAAGAAAAAATGGTGATTTGGATACAAGAGGGTTATTGATTTCAAATACTGTGAACTCTGGCCCTAGAACTTTTGTGAGTGTTATAAATTTGGGTGATGAAACTGTGCATTTGCCAGCTGGAACCGTTATAGCCGAAGCTGTAGAGTTAATGGAAAGAGGAAATAAATTGATGGAAGTAAGAGAAATCAGTCAAATAGAAGTGGAACCACCAGAAACAGAAGTATCATTAGAAGAAAGATTTCAGTTGTCTCAGACAGATTTAACAGAAAAACAAAAGGAAGAGGTTATAGAGGTATTAAGACAATTCACGGATATTATTAGTAAAGATGAAAATGATGTTGGATACACAGATAAAATAGCTCATCACATTCAGTTAACCGATGAAACGCCCATTAAACAGAAAGTTCGGCGTTTTAACCCGAAGATTCAAGCTATGGTTGACGAAGAACTAACTGGATTGGAAGAACAGCAAATCATACAACCTTCGAAAAGCCCGTGGAGCAGTCCTTTGGTTCCAGTTATCAAGAAGAACTGTAAAATTCGAGTGTGTATCGATTATAGGGCCCTCAACCAAAGAACTGTTAAGGATAGCTTTCCTTTGCCTGTTGCAGCGGATTATATTTATAATTTGAAAAGGATCTGTCTACTTTTCTTTGCTAGACATGACTAAGGGTTACTATAATGTCCCAGTAGACGAAGAATCACGACCATTAACAGCTTTTTCTACTGCAACTAAGCATATGGAGTTTGTTAGATTGCCTTTCGGATTAAACAATAGCCCAGCGACATTCCAACGGTTAGTTAACTTGATGCTGAGTGAATTTGACTGGACACAGGTAATTGCCTATTTAGACGATATTTTGGTGCTAGGACGAAGTTTCGAAGATCATTTAAAAAATTTAAAAAATGTTTTAAAGAAGTTAAGAGAGTATAATCTGAAAGTAAAACCGGAGAAATGTAGCATTTTCCGAAGAGCAATAAAATTTCTGGGTCAAGAGGTTAGTGCTGAAGGATTATTGCCATTAAAAGAGTATGTAACAGCCATACAAAATGCAGCAGTCCCTAAAACCGTCAAGCAGTTACAGAGTTTCCTCGGAAGTATTAATTATTATAGGAGGCACATACCGAATGCTTCCCAACTGATGAAGCCATTGTCACGGTTAACATCTGGAAAAAGTATTAAGTGGACGACAGAATGCCAATACAGTTTTGATCAATTAAAGAAAGTAATGAGTGAGTCACCGATTTTATCCTTCCCGGATTATGAAAGCGTGCAACCACTTGAGTTGTATGTTGATGCATCGGGTACGGGTGCAGGCGCTTGCCTGAAGCAGCAACAAGAGGGAATGACTAGAGTGATTGCATACGCATCAATGAGTTTTGGAGGTGCGCAACTCAACTACAGTACCTTGGAAAAGGAGTTGGCAGCATTAAGGTGGGGGGTAAAAACCTTTCGAGTATTCTTGAGATGTAGGAAGTTTCTGATATGGTCGGATCACCAGCCACTCACTTATCTGCATAACATGGCAGGAGTCAATTCAAGAATAGCGAGAACTTTGGCTGATTTGTCGGAATATGACTTTGAGATCCGTTATATACCTGGAAAGTTTAATCACATAAGTGATTTTTTGTCAAGGTGTGGAGTAGGTGAAATCGAGGAAGCAGTAGCACCAGAAGTAGAACAAGATGCAATACCTGTAGGATTTGCTGTACAAGATATTCCTGGAGGGGGAAATTCCTTATTTCAGGCAATAGCCTTACACCTATATGGAACAATGGAAACCCATAAATTAATTAGAGAAAAAGCTGTGAATAGGATACAAAATGATATTACTGAATATGGGTTGACAGATACTAAACAGCAAAGACAGCAAATACGAAGAATGAGTAATTTGGGTACGATGGTAACTGCAGAAATAATAGAAGCCTGTGCAAGAGAAAACAATATAAGAATATGGGTCTATCATGGTAAAGATTTAAAAATTCAATATAACACTAAAGAAGATCAAGAATTACCAGTTTGCCATTTACAGTGTATAGATGGGATTCATTTTAATTTGTTAACACTCGAGAAGATAGAAATTCAGAATATGGACGTTTTTGAAGAATTTGATGTGGTTTATGATTTAATAGATGTGAGCACTGAATTGTCCACAACCAATGAAATTGTGCTGTTTGAACTCCTAGAGGGAAGTGAAGAAGAAGTAGAGGAGAGGGTAGAAGACCAAGATGAAGTAAGTAGTGTGTCGGATGAAACGCAGAATGGGAGTGAGGAGGACGAACGGAGCAATTCAGATGGAAGTGGAAAAAACCTGATTGAAATAGAATTACCAACTTTGAGAGAAAGAATTAGTTATTGTTATGATGAAGAAAGATTAACTGAACAATTGAAACAGAGGCAAAAAGACGATCGACAATTGGGAAGATTGTTGGAAGTTTTGAATGGTGAACAATCAGAAGCCGAGAAATTAACACAAATAAAACAGGAATTTATGCTCCGGCCTTTTGGTAAATTTCTGACAGAGATAAAATGTGAAGAAGAGTGTTTAATGAAGCTGATGGACGGAAGACAAGTCCCATTGATTTCGTACCACGATTTGATTGATTTAAGTATAGACGTACATAAGAAATATTTCCATCTAGGAAGGGATAAGTTGTTACAAAAGATCAACGCTTTAGCATGGCATCCGAAGATATATCACATTTGTAGCACTATTACGAAGACTTGTTTGAAGTGTCAAGAGAATAAAGGTATTCCTGCTAGAAGAAACAAACCACCAACGTGGAAAATTAATGCCAAGAAACCATTTGATATTATTGCACTTGACTTAATGGAACTTCCATTAACAAATAAGGGAAATAAGTATGCATTAGTAGGAATAGATATGTATTCTAAATGGTTAATGGCAATAGCATTGCCAGATAAGAAAGCTGAGACTGTTTTGAGTAATTTTCGGATGATGTTAGCTACGTGTTTAAAAAATCCAAAAGAAGTCCAGACGGATAATGGATCCGAGTTTAGGAATCAAATTGATGGACAAATTTTTGTTTAAAAAGAACATACATCATAGGTTATCCTCTGCTAATGTACCATCAACGAACGGGATTGTTGAACGTGTGAATAGGACCATATTAAATATGCTTAGAATGCTGGATGATGTAGATACGTGGGATTGTCAATTAGGGGAAATAATTAGTACATATAATCATAGTTTCCATAGAGAATTAAAACAGACACCCGCTAGTTTGTTTTTAGATAATGTGAAAAGAACTGAATCAGGGGAAGTAGTGTGGAAGGAAAAAGATCTGAATTATAAACCATTCGAATTAGAAGAGTTAGTTTTGAAGAAAAATATTTATAAGGGCCACGCTGTTGTAAATAAGTTAGCGAAAAAATTTCATGGGCCATATATAGTAGTTAAAGTTTATGGGAATGGGGTGTTGTACGATATACAACATAAGTATAGGAAAACATTACTATATCGAGTACACCAGATGCACTTAAAAAGGTTTTATGAGGTTCCGAAAGAATTGGAAGAATTAGAGAATGAAAAATTAGATAGGAGTATGGAAAAAGCAAGTGTAACATCAGAGTATAGTTTCGAAGGGTTTGACCCGTTGGATTTTAGAAACCTTCCAAAAGATTTTGAAGGATTTACTGAAGAAACAGTAAAAAATACGTTTGACCTTAATTGGAAGAAATTAGAAAGGTTTTCGATACCATTAGGGTCAGGAATTAGTCAAGGTAAGGATAAACAATTTGCAGATATGGGAATTCAGGTAGATGAGTTATGGGAACGGGAATTGTTTGGGACAGAATCATATGTACCATCTGTAACCGAAAATACAATTGATATGTCTGAAGAAACTGTATATTATGATACCTTTAATATGGAATCATGGATTCAAGAAGAGATTGATAGGGCATAGTTAAAAATTTTTTAAATGAATTAACGTAAAAGTTGTAGAAATAGAGGAATTTTGATATGAAATTATGTATAAAATAGATTGCTTTAGTAACTGATGGACAGTTACCTTAGCAATCGAAATATAATAGTAAATAAATAGTTGACCTAGTAACCCTGAGGGATTACTTGGCCAACAAAGTAAGAAATAAATAATCATGATATTCGAAGGAGAATGTCATGATGTAGAAATAAAATAAAAAATAAATTGTTGTTGGCTTGATATTCAGAAAAAGATTACTTTGATAAGGTAAAAATAATTGAAAAGAATTGCTTTAGCGATCTCTAAAAAGATCGCTTTAGCAATCAAAAAAGAAAATATAATAAATTGTTTTAAAAATAGTATTGATATGTGTTTTGTATTTCAGAAAGATGAGTACTCGATCAAGGACTACCAGAAAGATGAGTACTAGATCAAGGACTACCAGAAAGAGAGAAAAATATGACGAAAAAACTTTGATTATTGGAGACAGTAGGGTTCGAGCGATAGCCGAATACCTGGAATGGACACACTATCAGGATATAATCTTTTGTTACAAAAATGGACTGAAAATCATGGAACTATTACAGTTGACAGAAGCAATTTTAGAAAGAAGTTACCGAAAAGGAAATGAATTGATACAATTAGTTGTTCTAGTGGGATTACAGTGCGATTTCACTAAATTGGAATACTTTAGAGAGACCAAAAGTAAGATAATGGTGCCTAACAACGAATTAGAAATGGAAAATCTTGTTGTAACGTTAGGAAGACAAATACATGACTGGGAAATAAAGTACCCATTCTGTCGAGTGATTTGTACGGTCCCTTACACTCCGGATTTTGATAAGTACAATCGGCAAAGATTACGTTTGGATTTGTCACGAAGGAGAGTGGAACAACAATATACTATAAGAGAGAGTCGACAATATGTACGAGACTTTGTTGAGATCAGGAATACGTTTTATGACCATTGGATCGAATATATGCATCCAAAACCACTAGCTTTAGCTCGAATGGGCCAATATACGTGGAAGCAAAGTCAACCAAGGCGTAGAGGAATTAGGGTCCAGGCCAATGCCAGATTGGATAATAAACCTTATCCCGGACAGTTAGTTGACGGACTACACATGAAAGAAAAGGCTGTGAAACACTTTTGGAGATTATTAAGAGAAGGAGTAAGGCAGTTCAAGAAATTTACCAAGCAAGGATACGAATGGAATGAAAATTATCGGGAAATGACTCTCTGGTCTATAGATTTGGCACCTGTAAAACCTAGTCAAAATGAACACGATCCAAGAACATGGGTCGAGATTAGGAGTGGGTGGCTGGAGAGGAATTTTCTAAAAGAAAGTCAATACATGGAGACACTAAAAGTACATTGGATAAAGGTAGAAAAAGGAGAAGAACTTAGGGTACACAGGAGTAAGAAATGGTATACCGATATAAAAATAGAATCCACATCTGATGACGAGATAATCGAGGAAAACCTTCAAGATGACTTTTAGAAACCACCAGTAGCCCTGGTATGAACTTCCGATGGGGAAGTATGGTAGGGTCCTATGACATTGGTTAGCTGTGGATTCTAGGTAATGTAAAAATTTGTTTTATTAAAAAATTTTGATAGAAAGTGAGTTATTTTAAAGAAAAATAAATGTTAGGTTAGGGCTAGAATTGAGAAAAATAAAATAAAATAAAGATTAAATTGTAAATTGAATTAAATTAGGGCCATTGGAAATATAAGAAAAAAGAAGAATTAGGTTAGAGAAAGAAGTATAAAAATTTAAGAAAATTAAGAAAGGAAATTATATATATATATAAATATATATATATATATATATATATATATATATATATATATATATATATATATATATATATATATATATATATATATATATATATATATATGTGTGTATATATATGTGTGTGTGTGTGTGTGTGTGTGTGTATGAATATGTAAGTAAAAAAGGAAATTTTGCTGTAAATAAAATGTAAACAAAGTGTGTGCATATGTGTGTGCGCGCATGTATGTGTGTATATACGTAATCAGGGTAGCCAGATCGATCCATAGATTGAAAAAGAGAAGTTAATAAAATAAGAAAAAGAATAAAAAGAAATAGTAAATTGCGATAGGGAAAATAAGTAAAGTTTTATATGATTAATAATTGAAATATTTTTGTTTCTAGAACTCAGGTTTTGCCCAGAAAATGGAAAGATCCAAGGAAATATTTGCGCTAAAATAAAAATGCAAACATTCTGGCAAGGTGGTGATGACGTCACCAAAAGCGAAGCGTGATTGATTTGACCGAGCTATCAGGAGCTCATTCTTATTTTGGATTCGATCGTGATCGGTTATTTTGCTTTGACATTGTAAACTCTTTGTTGTGATTTATTTATGATTAAGACACAACGCTTTGATTGATCGATAAGTTTAGAATCCATTATACAACATAGTAGGTATTTAGATAGAATTTAAATTCAACTGGAGTTTATCTAAAATAGTGCAAATTTGTTTGTGAGGTACATTTGAGGCCTTTGCACTACCACAATAGATAATTTTTTTGCCATTTAACCAGGATTTGACTGGATTTATTGCGGATAAAATTGTGAAAAGTTAGGTTAGGTAAAACAGAATTTTTGAAAATTTTTGTGTTTTGAGGTGAATAATGGGTGATCAGGGAAATGAAAATCAGGGAGAAGTGAATAGGGGTACAGGAACAACAGAACCAGTAGAAATAATGGGTGAAAACGGGGATTTAGAGGGAGCAGTGGGAGGATTTATGGGATCTACTCCCGTGAATATGGAAATACAAGAGACAATGAACAATTAAATCAAATACTACATCCACTACCACCGACACCTGAACATCCAACACTATATAACCCAAGTTTAGCACGAACATTAGTACCACCACCATTAAAGTTTTCGGTAGATTCAGGGTGGGAGTTTGAGGAGTTTTTGCATGAGTTTGAGATATATTGTTCTCATACCTATTCGAAAGTCCCAGAGACATGGAGCAGGGTTTTAGGAAATTATTTGGAGGGAGATATTTTAGAGGCTTTTAATAACATCGAAGGTGGAAGAATACAATATACAAAAGTAAAAGAAAAGTTGAGAGGAATAATAGAGCAACTGACCATTAGTAAAGATATACTTCTTACAAGATTTTGGGCAGCAACAAGAAATAGAAATGAGTCAATAATAAATTATTCCATGCGATTGGACAAACTTGCGGATTTGGCTGGCATGGACAGTACCCAGACTTTGTATGGTCAGATGAAGAAACTTAAAATTATGGATGGGTTGAGCGCTGACGCAGCCGCAAAAGTGAAATTTGCCACATTAACAGAACCAGAGATGAGTATAAATAAAGTGATTGGAATTGCGCACAATGTGGAGAAATGTTTTAAGATAGATCAAAATATGGAAGAAAAAGAGAAGAAACAGACTAAACAAAAAGTACCACCAAAGAAAGAGATACAAATTACAGAAACTAAGGCTGAGAAAAGACAAGATCTTAAATGTGATTTTTGTAAGCGTGAGGACATCTTGAAGCGACTTGCTATAAGAAGAACAACTGTTGCTTCTTTTGTGGAAAAAAGGGTCACAGAATACAAGAGTGTAGAAATCGGAAGACACGTAATGATAGTGGTAAAAACCAACAGCAACAACAAGGAGACACTACTACTACTACTAGTAGTGACACAAGACACACAAGAACGTTAAATTGCCCCTTTTGTGATCAGAATCATTTAATGAAGGATTGCACCCAATTTAAAGATGCATTACGAGGAAGGACATCTTCGGAAAACGAGTAACACCCTTAACAGAGCAAGGTAGTAAGGGTGTACAGAAGAAAAACCTTGCAGTAGCAAGTTTAGATGAGCGTATTTACGTATCTATAGATACTTCCATAGGAACCGTTCGAGCTTTAGTTGATACGGGCGCTGAAGTTAATCTCATGTCCTTAGATATAGTGAACAAATTAGGATTAAAATTGATCAAACAAAAAGAAATTCAACTAGTCGGAATACACGGTGATTGTGAACCAACTTGCGGGGAGGTGTATTTTTCTTTCTATTTGGGGGGATATTTGGTGAAAGATGAGAGGTTTATTGTTAGCAATAAAACCAAACATGACGTGATATTGGGGATAGGATTTATTAAAACTCATTGTTTAACCATCGATTTGCAAGAAAATAAGATAACTTGCCGGTTTCAAGAGAGAGAAGTTTTTCTTTGTGATATAAGTCGGAATCATATAGCGCTAAATAACGTGGAATTAAAGTTGGGAAGAAATACAACAATTAAGGCTGGATACATTAGTACTATAGAATTGAGTTGGCCAGATGGGATTAGTGGACCACAGTTATATAGGACGGAAAGAAAGAATTATGATTTGGATACAAGAGGGTTATTGATTTCAAATACTGTGAACTCTGGATCTAAAACTTTTGTGAGTGTTATAAATTTGGGTGATGAAACTGTGCATTTGCCAGCTGGAACCGTTATAGCCGAAGCTGTAGAGTTAATGGAAAGAGGAAATAAATTGATGGAAGTAAGAGAAATCGGTCAAATAGAAGTGGAACCACCAGAAACAGAAGTATTATTAGAAGAAAGATTTCAGTTGTCTCAGACAGATTTAACGGAAACACAAAAGGAAGAGGTTATAGAAGTATTAAGACAGTTCACGGATATTATTAGTAAAGATGAAAATGATGTTGGATACACAGATAAAATAGCCCATCACATTCAGTTAACCGATGAAACGCCCATTAAACAGAAAGTTCGGCGTTTTAACCCGAAGATTCAAGCTATGGTTGACGAAGAACTAACTGGATTGGAAGAACAGAAAATCATACAACCTTCGAAAAGCCCGTGGAGCAGTCCTTTGGTTCCAGTTATCAAGAAGAACGGTAAAATTCGAGTGTGTATCGATTATAGGGCCCTCAACCAAAGAACTGTTAAGGATAGCTTTCCTTTGCCTGTTGCAGCGGATTATATTTATAATTTGAAAGGGTCTGTCTACTTTTCTTTGTTAGACATGACTAAGGGTTACTATAATGTCCCAGTAGACGAAGAATCACGACCATTAACAGCTTTTTCTACTGCAACTAAGCATATGGAGTTTGTTAGATTGCCTTTTGGATTAAGCAATAGCCCAGCGACATTCCAACGGTTAGTCAACTTGATGCTGAGTGAATTTGACTGGACACAGGTAATTGCCTATTTAGACGATATTTTGGTGCTAGGACGAAGTTTCGAAGATCATTTAAAAAATTTAAAAAATGTTTTAAAGAAGTTAAGAGAGTATAATCTGAAAGTAAAACCGGAGAAATGTAGCATTTTCCGAAGAGCAATAAAATTTCTGGGTCAAGAGGTTAGTGCTGAAGGATTATTGCCATTAAAAGAGTATGTAACAGCCATACAAAATGCAGCAGTCCCTAAAACCGTCAAGCAGTTACAGAGTTTCCTCGGAAGTATTAATTATTATAGGAGGCACATACCGAATGCTTCCCAACTGATGAAGCCATTGTCACGGTTAACATCTGGAAAAAGTATTAAGTGGACGACAGAATGCCAATACAGTTTTGATCAATTAAAGAAAGTAATGAGTGAGTCACCGATTTTATCCTTCCCGGATTATGAAAGCGTGCAACCACTTGAGTTGTATGTTGATGCATCGGGTACTGGTGCAGGCGCTTGCCTGAAGCAGCAACAAGAGGGAATGACTAGAGTGATTGCATACGCATCAATGAGTTTTGGAGGTGCGCAACTCAACTACAGTACCTTGGAAAAGGAGTTGGCAGCATTAAGATGGGGGGTAAAAACCTTTCGAGTATTCTTGAGATGTAGGAAGTTTTTGATATGGTCGGATCACCAGCCACTCACTTATCTGCATAACATGGCAGGAGTCAATTCAAGAATAGCGAGAACTTTGGCTGATTTGGCGGAATACGACTTTGAGATCCGTTATATACCCGGAAAGTTTAATCACATAAGTGATTTTTTGTCAAGGTGTGGAGTAGGTGAAATCGAGGAAGCAGTAGCACCAGAGGTAGAACAAGATGCAATACCTGTAGGATTTGCTGTACAAGATATTCCTGGAGGGGGAAATTCCTTATTTCAGGCAATAGCCTTACACCTATATGGAACAATGGAAACCCATAAATTAATTAGAGAAAAAGCCGTGAATAGGATACAAAATGATATTACTGAATATGGGTTGACAGATACTAAACAGCAAAGACAGCAAATACGAAGAATGAGTAATTTGGGTACCATGGTGACTGCAGAAATAATAGAAGCCTGTGCAAGAGAAAACAATATAAGAATATGGGTCTATCATGGTAAAGATTTAAAAATTCAATATAACACTAAAGAAGATCAAGAATTACCAGTTTGCCATTTACAGTGTATAGATGGGATTCATTTTAATTTGTTAACACTCGAGAAGATAGAAATTCAGAATATGGACGTTTTTGAAGAATTTGATGTGGTTTATGACTTAATAGATGTAAGCACTGAATTGTCCACAACCAATGAAATTGTGCTGTTTGAACTCCTAGAGGGAAGTGAAGAAGAGGTAGAGGAGAGGGTAGAAGACCAAGATGAAGGAAGTAGTGTGTCGGATGAAACGCAGAATGGGAGTGAGGAGGACGAACGGAGCAATTCAGATGGAAGTGGAAAAAACCTGATTGAAATAGAATTACCAACTTTGAGAGAAAGAATTAGTTATTGTTATGATGAAGAAAGATTAACTGAACAATTGAAACAGAGGCAAAAAGACGATCGACAATTGGGAAGATTGTTGGAAGTTTTGAATGGTGAACAATCAGAAGCCGAGAAAGTAACACAAATAAAACAAGAATTTATGCTCCGGCCTTTTGGTAAATTTCTGACAGAGATAAAATGTGAAGAAGAGTGTTTAATGAAGCTGATGGACGGAAGACAAGTCCCATTGATTTCGTACCACGATTTGATTGATTTAAGTATAGACGTACATAAGAAATATTTCCATCTAGGAAGGGATAAGTTGTTACAAAAGATCAACGCTTTAGCATGGCATCCGAAGATATATCACATTTGTAGCACTATTACGAAGACTTGTTTGAAGTGTCAAGAGAATAAAGGTATTCCTGCTAGAAGAAACAAACCACCAACGTGGAAAATTAATGCCAAGAAACCATTTGATATTATTGCACTTGACTTAATGGAACTTCCATTAACAAATAAGGGAAATAAGTATGCATTAGTAGGAATAGATATGTATTCTAAATGGTTAATGGCAATAGCATTGCCAGATAAGAAAGCTGAGACTGTTTTGAGTAACTTTCGGATGATGTTAGCTACGTGTTTAAAAAATCCAAAAGAAGTCCAGACGGATAATGGATCCGAGTTTAGGAATCAATCTATTCCTACTAATGCATATTTATTTCCCTTATTTGTTAATGGAAGTTCCATTAAGTCAAGTGCAATAATATCAAATGGTTTCTTGGCATTAATTTTCCACGTTGGTGGTTTGTTTCTTCTAGCAGGAATACCTTTATTCTCTTGACACTTCAAACAAGTCTTCGTAATAGTGCTACAAATGTGATATATCTTCGGATGCCATGCTAAAGCGTTGATCTTTTGTAACAACTTATCCCTTCCTAGATGGAAATATTTCTTATGTACGTCTATACTTAAATCGTGGTACGAAATTAATGGAACTTGTCTTCCTTCCATTAGTTTTACTAAACACTTTTCTTCACATTTTATCTCTGTCAGAAATTTACCAAAAGGCCGGAGCATAAATTCTTGTTTTATTTGTGTTCCTTTCTCGGCTTCTGATTGTTCCCCATTCAAAACTTCCAACGATCTTCCCAATTGTCGATCGTCTTTTTGCCTCTGTTTCAATTGTTCAGTTAATCTTTCTTCATCATAACAATAACTAATTCTTTCTCTCAAAGTTGGTAATTCTATTTCAATCAGGTTTTTTCCACTTCCATCTGAATTGCTCCGTTCGTCCTCCTCACTCCCATTCTGCGTTTCATCCGACACACTACTTACTTCATCTTGGTCTTCTACCCTCTCCTCTACCTCTTCTTCACTTCCCTCTAGGAGTTCAAACAGCACAATTTCATTGGTTGTGGACAATTCAGTGCTTACATCTATTAAGTCATAAACCACATCAAATTCCTCAAAAACGTCCATATTCTGAATTTCTATCTTCTCGAGTGTTAACAAATTAAAATGAATCCCATCTATACACTGTAAATGGCAAACTGGTAATTCTTGATCTTCTTTAGTGTTATATTGAATTTTTAAATCTTTACCATGATAGACCCATATTCTTATATTGTTTTCTCTTGCACACAGGCTTCTATTATTTCTGCAGTTACCATGGTACCCAAATTACTCATTCTTCGTATTTGCTGTCTTTGCTGTTTAGTATCTGTCAACCCATATTCAGTAATATCATTTTGTATCCTATTCACGGCTTTTTCTCTAATTAATTTATGGGTTTCCATTGTTCCATATAGGTGTAAGGCTATTGCCTGAAATAAGGAATTTCCCCCTCCAGGAATATCTTGTACAGCAAATCCTACAGGTATTGCATCTTGTTCTAGTTCTGGTGCTACTGCTTCCTCGATTTCACCTACTCCACACCTTGACAAAAAATCACTTATGTGATTAAACTTTCCGGGTATATAACGGATCTCAAAGTCATATTCCGCCAAATCAGCCAAAGTTCTCGCTATTCTTGAATTGACTCCTGCCATGTTATGCAGATAAGTGAGTGGCTGGTGATCCGACCATATCAAAAACTTCCTACATCTCAAGAATACTCGAAAGGTTTTTACCCCCCATCTTAATGCTGCCAACTCCTTTTCCAAGGTACTGTAGTTGAGTTGCGCACCTCCAAAACTCATTGATGCGTATGCAATCACTCTAGTCATTCCTTCTTGTTGCTGCTTCAGGCAAGCGCCTGCACCCGTACCCGATGCATCAACATACAACTCAAGTGGTTGCACGCTTTCATAATCCGGGAAGGATAAAATCGGTGACTCACTCATTACTTTCTTTAATTGATCAAAACTGTATTGGCATTCTGTCGTCCACTTAATACTTTTTCCAGATGTTAACCGTGACAATGGCTTCATCAGTTGGGAAGCATTCGGTATGTGTCTCCTATAATAATTAATACTTCCGAGGAAACTCTGTAACTGCTTGACGGTTTTAGGGACTGCTGCATTTTGTATGGCTGTTACATACTCTTTTAATGGCAATAATCCTTCAGCACTAACCTCTTGACCCAGAAATTTTATTGCTCTTCGGAAAATGCTACATTTCTCCGGTTTCACTTTCAGATTATACTCTCTTAACTTCTTTAAAACATTTTTTAAATTTTTTAAATGATCTTCGAAACTTCGTCCTAGCACCAAAATATCGTCTAAATAGGCAATTACCTGTGTCCAGTCAAATTCACTCAGCATCAAGTTAACTAACCGTTGGAATGTCGCTGGGCTATTGCTTAATCCAAAAGGCAATCTAACAAACTCCATATGCTTAGTTGCAGTAGAAAAAGCTGTTAATGGTCGTGATTCTTCGTCTACTGGGACATTATAGTAACCCTTAGTCATGTCTAACAAAGAAAAGTAGACAGACCCTTTCAAATTATAAATATAATCCGCTGCAACAGGCAAAGGAAAGCTATCCTTAACAGTTCTTTGGTTGAGGGCCCTATAATCGATACACACTCAAATTTTACAGTTCTTCTTGATAACTGGAACCAAAGGACTGCTCCACGGGCTTTTCGAAGGTTGTATGATTTTCTGTTCTTCCAATCCAGTTAGTTCTTCGTCAACCATAGCTTGAATCTTCGGGTTAAAACGCCGAACTTTCTGTTTAATGGGCGTTTCATCGGTTAACTGAATGTGATGAGCTATTTTATCTGTGTATCCAACATCATTTTCATCTTTACTAATAATATCCGTGAACTGTCTTAATACTTCTATAACCTCTTCCTTTTGTTTTTCGGTTAAATCTGTCTGAGACAACTGAAATCTTTCCTCCAATGATACTTCTGTTTCTGTTTGTTTAACTTCTATTTGATTGATTTCTCTTACTTCCATCAATTTATTTCCTCTTTCCATTAACTCTACAGCTTCGGCTATAACGGTTCCAGCTGGCAAATGCACAGTTTCATCACCCAAATTTATAACACTCACAAAAGTTCTAGGGCCAGAGTTCACAGTATTTGAAATCAATAACCCTCTTGTATCCAAATCACCATTTTTTCTTTCCGTCCTATATAACTGTGGTCCACTGATCCCATCTGGCCAACTCAATTCTATAGTACTAATGTATCCAGCCTTAATTGTTGTATTTTTTCCCAACTTTAATTCCACGTTATTTAGCGCTATATGATTCCGACTTATATCACAAAGAAAAACTTCTCTCTCTTGAAACCGGCAAGTTATCTTATTTTCTTGCAGATCGATGGTCAAACAATGAGTTTTAATAAATCCTATCCCCAATATAACGTCATGTTTGGTTTTATTGCTAACAATAAACCTCTCATCTTTCACCAAATATCCCCCCAAATAGAAAGAAAAATACACCTCCCCACAAGTTGGTTCACAATCACCGTGTATTCCGACTAGTTGAATTTCCTTTTGTTTAATCAATTTCAATCCTAATTTGTTCACTATATCTAAGGACATGAGATTAACTTCAGCGCCCGTATCAACTAAAGCTCGAACGGTTCCTATGGAAGTATCTATAGATACGTAAATACGCTCATCTAAACTTGCTACTGCAAGGTTTTTCTTCTGTACACCCTTACTACCTTGCTCTGTTAAGGGTGTTACTCGTTTTCCGAAGATGTCCTCCCTCGTAATGCATCTTTAAATTGGGTGCAATCTTTCATTAAATGATTCTGATCACAAAAGGGGCAATTTAACGTTCTTATCGGTCTTGTGTCACTACTAGTAGTAGTAGTAGTGTCTCCTTGTTGTTGCTGTTGGTTTTTACCACTATCATTACGTATCTTCCGATTTCTACACTCTTGTATTCTGTGACCCTTTTTTCCACAAAAGAAGCAACAGTTGTTCTTTTTATAGCAGGTTGCTTCAAGATGTCCCTCACGCTTACAAAAATCACATTTAAGATCTTGTCTTTTTTCAGCCTTAGTTTCTGTAATTTGTATCTCTTTCTTTGGTGGTACTTTTTGTTTAGTCTGTTTCTTCTCTTTTTCTTCCATATTTTGATCCATCTGGAAACACTTCTCTACATTATGTGCAATTCCAATCACTTTATTTATGCTCATATCTGGTTCTGTTAACGTAGCAAACTTCACCTTTGCGACTGCATCATTGCTCAATCCATCCATAATTTTAAGTTTCTTCATCTGACCATACAAAGTCTGGGTACTGTCCATGCCAGCCAAATCCGCAAGTTTGTCCAATCGCATGGAATAATTTATTATTGACTCATCTTTATTCCTTGTTGCTGCCCAAAATCTTGTAAGAAGTATGTCTTTACTAATGGTCAGTTGCTCTATTATTCCTCTTAACTTTTCTTTTACTTTAGTATACTGTATTCTTCCACCTTCGATATTATTGAAAGCTTCTAAAATTTCTCCTTCCAAATAGTTTCCCAAAACCCTGCTCCATGTTTCTGGAACTCTTGAATAGGTATGAGAACAATATATCTCGAACTCTTGCAAAAACTCCTCAAACTCCCACCCTGAATCTACCGAAAATTTCAATGGTGGTGGTACTAATGTTCTTGTTAAACTTGGGTTATATAGTGTTGGATGTTCTGGTGTCAGTGGTAGTGGAGGTGGTATCTGATTTAATTGTTCATTGTCTCCTTGTATTTCCATATTCACAGGAGTAGATCCCATAAATCCTCCCACTGCTCCCTCTAAATCCCCGTTTTCACCCATTATTTCTACTGGTTCTGTTGTTCCTGTACCCCTATTCACTTCTCCCTGATTTTCATTTCCCTGATCACCCATTATTCACCTCAAAACACAAAAAGAAAAATTTTCAAAAATTCTGTTTTACCTAACCTAACTTTTCACAATTTTATCCGCAATAAATCCAGTCAAATCCTGGTTAAATGGCACCAAAAAATTATCTATTGTGGTAGTGCAAAGGCCTCAAATGTACCTCACAAACAAATTTGCACTATTTTAGATAAACTCCAGTTGAATTTAAATTCTATCTAAATACCTACTATGTTGTATAATGGATTCTAAACTTATCGATCAATCAAAGCGTTGTGTCTTAATCATAAATAAATCACAACAAAGAGTTTACAATGTCAAAGCAAAATAACCGATCACGATCGAATCCAAAAAAAGAGTGAGCTCCGATAGCTCGGTCAAATCAATCACGCTTCGCTTTTGGTGACGTCATCACCACCTTGCCAGAATGTTTGCATTTTTATTTTAGCGCAAATATTTCCTTGGATCTTTCCATTTTCTGAGCAAAACCTGAGTTCTAGAAATAAAAATATTTCGATTATTAATCATATAGAACTTTACTTATTTTCCCTATCGTAATTTACTATTTCTTTTTATTCTCTTTCTTATTTTATTAACTTCTCCTTTTCAATCTATAGATCGATCTGGCTACCCTGATTACGTACATACACACATACATGCGCGCACACACATATGCACACACTTTGTTTACATTTTATTTACAGCAAAATTTCCTTTTTTACTTACATATTCATACACACACACACAAATTCACACACATGTGCACACATACATACATATGCATATATATATATAATTTCCTTTCTTAATTTTCTTAAATTTCTTTTTATACTTCTTGCTCTAACCTAGTTCTTTTCTAATATTTACAATGTCCTAATTTAATTCAATTTACAATTTAATCTTTATACTTCTTCCTCTAACCTAATTCTTCTTTTTCTTATATTTCCAATGGCCCTAATTTAATTCAATTTACAATTTAATCTTTATTTTATTTTATTTTTCTCAATTCTAGCCCTAACCTAACATTTATTTTTCTTTAAAATAACTCACTTTCTATCAAAATTTTTTAATAAAACAAATTTTTACATTACCTAGAATCCACAGCTAACCATTGTCATAGGACCCTACCATACCTCCCCATCGGAAGTTCATACTAGGGCTACTGGTGGTCTCTAAAAGTCATCTTGAAGGTTTTCCTCGATAATCTCGTCATCAGATGTGGATTCTACCTTTATCTCGGTGTACCATTTCTTACTCCTCCGAATACGAACTTCCTCTCCCTTGTCTAACTTGATCCAATGTACCCTTAGTGTCTCCATATTTTCACTTTCTTTGAGAAAATTCCTCTCCAGCCATCCACTCCTAATCTCAACCCATGTTCTTGGATCGTGTTTGTTCTGACTAGGTTTTACAGATGTCAGGTTTACGGACCAGAGAGTCATTTCCCGATAATTTTCGTTCCATTCATATCCTTGCTTGGTAAATTTCTTGAATTGTCGTATTCCTTCTCTTAACAATCGCCAAAAGTGTTTCACAGCTTTTTCCTTCATGTGTAGTCCGTCAACTAACTGTCCGGGATAAAGCTTATCATCTAATCGGGCATTAGCTTGTACTCTGACTCCTCGACGTCTTGGTTGGCTTTGTTTCCACGTATACTGGCCCATTCGAGCTAAACCTAGTGGTTTTGGATGCATATATTCAATCCAATGGTCATAAAATGTGTTCCTGACCTCAACAAAATCCCGTACATATCGTCGACTTTCTCTAGCAGCATATTGTTGTTCTACTTGTCTCCGTGATAAATCCAAGCGCAATCTCTGTCTATTATATCTATCAAAATCTGGAGTGTACGGTACTGTACAAATCACTCGACAGAATGGGTAATTTATTTCCCAGCTGTGTAATTGTCTTCCTAACGTTACAACAAGATTTTCCATTTCCAATTCGTTGTTAGGTACCATTATCTTGCTTTTAGTTTCTCTAAAGTATTCCAATTTAGTGAAATCGCATTGCAATCCCACGAGAACAACAATCTGTATCAGGTCATTTCCTTTGCGGTAACTTCTTTCTAAGATTGCTTCAGTTAGTTGTAATAATTCCATGAGTTTTATGCCATTCTTATAACAAAAAATTACATCCTTGTAGTGTGTCCATTCCAGGTATTCGGCTATTGCACGAACCCTACTATCGCCGATAATCAAAATTTTTTCATCATATTTCTCTATTTTTCTGGTAGTCCTTGGTTTGGTTTTTATCTTTCTGGTAGTCTTAATCTAGCACTCATCTTTCTGAAATACAAAACATATATTAATACTCATATCAAGAACAAGTTATGATATTTTCTTTTGATTGCTAAAGCAATCTTTTTAGCGATCGCTAAAGCAAAATTTTTATTTTTTTTTTCTTATTAAAGCAATCTTTTTCCAAATACCAAACTAACAAAAACAAAAATTTTTTTTTTTTTTTTTTTTTCTTTATTTCTACATCATGACATTCTTTTTCGAATACCTTGATTATTTATTTCTTACTTTGTTGGCCAAGTAATCCCTCAGGGTTACTAGGTCAACTATTTATTTACTATTATATTTCGATTGCTAAGGTAACTGTCCATCAGTTACTAAAGCAATCTATTTTATACATAATTTCATATCAAAATTCCTCTATCTTTACAACTTTTACGTTAATTCATTTAAAAACTTTTAACTATGCCCTATCAATCTCTTCTTGAATCCATGATTCCATATTAAAGGTATCATAATATACAGTTTCTTCAGACATATCAATTGTATTTTCGGTTACAGATGGTACATATGACTCTGTTCCAAACAATTCCCGTTCCCATAACTCATCTACCTGGATTCCCATATCTGCAAATTGTTTGTCCTTACCTTGACTAATTCCTGACCCTAATGGTATCGAAAACCTTTCTAATTTCTTCCAATTAAGGTCAAACGTATTTTTTACTGTTTCTTCAGTAAATCCTTCAAAATCTTTTGGAAGGTTTCTAAAATCCAACGGGTCAAACCCTTCGAAACTATACTCTGATGTTACACTTGCTTTTTCCATACTCCTATCTAATTTTTCATTCTCTAATTCTTCCAATTCTTTCGGAACCTCATAAAACCTTTTTAAGTGCATCTGGTGTACTCGATATAGTAATGTTTTCCTATACTTATGTTGTATATCGTACAACACCCCATTCCCATAGACTTTAACTACTATATATGGCCCATGAAATTTTTTCGCTAACTTATTTACAACAGCGTGTCCCTTATAAATATTTTTCTTCAAAATAACTCTTCTAATTCGAATGGTTTATAATTCAGATCTTTTTCCTTCCACACTACTTCCCCTGATTCAGTTCTTTTCACATTATCTAAAAACAAACTAGCGGGTGTCTGTTTTAATTCTCTATGGAAACTATGATTATATGTACTAATTATTTCCCCTAATTGACAATCCCACGTATCTACATCATCCAGCATTCTAAGCATATTTAATATGGTCCTATTCACACGTTCAACAATCCCGTTCGTTGATGGTACATTAGCAGAGGATAACCTATGATGTATGTTCTTTTTAAACAAAAATTGGTCCATTAATTGATTCCTAAACTCGGATCCATTATCCGTCTGGACTTCTTTTGGATTTTTTAAACACGTAGCTAACATCATCCGAAAATTACTCAAAACAGTCTCAGCTTTCTTATCTGGCAATGCTATTGCCATTAACCATTTAGAATACATATCTATTCCTACTAATGCATACTTATTTCCCTTATTTGTTAATGGAAGTTCCATTAAGTCAAGTGCAATAATATCAAATGGTTTCTTGGCATTAATTTTCCACGTTGGTGGTTTGTTTCTTCTAGCAGGAATACCTTTATTCTCTTGACACTTCAAACAAGTCTTCGTAATAGTGCTACAAATGTGATATATCTTCGGATGCCATGCTAAAGCGTTGATCTTTTGTAACAACTTATCCCTTCCTAGATGGAAATATTTCTTATGTACGTCTATACTTAAATCAATCAAATCGTGGTACGAAATCAATGGGACTTGTCTTCCGTCCATCAGCTTCACTAAACACTCTTCTTCACATTTTATCTCTGTCAGAATTTACCAAAAGGCCGGAGCATAAATTCTTGTTTTATTTGTGTTCCTTTCTCGGCTTCTGATTGTTCCCCATTCAAAACTTCCAACAATCTTCCCAATTGTCGATCGTCTTTTTGCCTCTGTTTCAATTGTTCAGTTAATCTTTCTTCATCATAACAATAACTAATTCTTTCTCTCAAAGTTGGTAATTCTATTTCAATCAGGTTTTTTCCACTTCCATCTGAATTGCTCCGTTCGTCCTCCTCACTCCCATTCTGCGTTTCATCCGACACACTACTTACTTCATCTTGGTCTTCTACCCTCTCCTCTACCTCTTCTTCACTTCCCTCTAGGAGTTCAAACAGCACAATTTCATTGGTTGTGGACAATTCAGTGCTTACATCTATTAAGTCATAAACCACATCAAATTCCTCAAAAACGTCCATATTCTGAATTTCTATCTTCTCGAGTGTTAACAAATTAAAATGAATCCCATCTATACACTGTAAATGGCAAACTGGTAATTCTTGATCTTCTTTAGTGTTATATTGAATTTTTAAATCTTTACCATGATAGACCCATATTCTTATATTGTTTTCTCTTGCACAGGCTTCTATTATTTCTGCAGTCACCATGGTACCCAAATTACTCATTCTTCGTATTTGCTGTCTTTGCTGTTTAGTATCTGTCAACCCATATTCAGTAATATCATTTTGTATCCTATTCACGGCTTTTTCTCTAATTAATTTATGGGTTTCCATTGTTCCATATAGGTGTAAGGCTATTGCCTGAAATAAGGAATTTCCCCCTCCAGGAATATCTTGTACAGCAAATCCTACAGGTATTGCATCTTGTTCTACCTCTGGTGCTACTGCTTCCTCGATTTCACCTACTCCACACCTTGACAAAAAATCACTTATGTGATTAAACTTTCCGGGTATATAACGGATCTCAAAGTCATATTCCGCCAAATCAGCCAAAGTTCTCGCTATTCTTGAATTGACTCCTGCCATGTTATGCAGATAAGTGAGTGGCTGGTGATCCGACCATATCAAAAACTTCCTACATCTCAAGAATACTCGAAAGGTTTTTACCCCCCATCTTAATGCTGCCAACTCCTTTTCCAAGGTACTGTAGTTGAGTTGCGCACCTCCAAAACTCATTGATGCGTATGCAATCACTCTAGTCATTCCCTCTTGTTGCTGCTTCAGGCAAGCGCCTGCACCCGTACCCGATGCATCAACATACAACTCAAGTGGTTGCACGCTTTCATAATCCGGGAAGGATAAAATCGGTGACTCACTCATTACTTTCTTTAATTGATCAAAACTGTATTGGCATTCTGTCGTCCACTTAATACTTTTTCCAGATGTTAACCGTGACAATGGCTTCATCAGTTGGGAAGCATTCGGTATGTGCCTCCTATAATAATTAATACTTCCGAGGAAACTCTGTAACTGCTTGACGGTTTTAGGGACTGCTGCATTTTGTATGGCTGTTACATACTCTTTTAATGGCAATAATCCTTCAGCACTAACCTCTTGACCCAGAAATTTTATTGCTCTTCGGAAAATGCTACATTTCTCCGGTTTTACTTTCAGATTATACTCTCTTAACTTCTTTAAAACATTTTTTAAATTTTTTAAATGATCTTCGAAACTTCGTCCTAGCACCAAAATATCGTCTAAATAGGCAATTACCTGTGTCCAGTCAAATTCACTCAGCATCAAGTTAACTAACCGTTGGAATGTCGCTGGGCTATTGTTTAATCCGAAAGGCAATCTAACAAACTCCATATGCTTAGTTGCAGTAGAAAAAGCTGTTAATGGTCGTGATTCTTCGTCTACTGGGACATTATAGTAACCCTTAGTCATGTCTAACAAAGAAAAGTAGACAGACCCTTTCAAATTATAAATATAATCCGCTGCAACAGGCAAAGGAAAGCTATCCTTAACAGTTCTTTGGTTGAGGGCCCTATAATCGATACACACTCGAATTTTACAGTTCTTCTTATAAACTGGAACAAAGGACTGCTCCACGGGCATTTCGAAAGGTTGTATGATTTGTGTCTTCCATCCAGTTAGTTCTTTCGTCAAACCAAGCTTGAATCATTCGGTTAAAAACGCCGAAACTTTCTGTTTAATGGGCGTTTCATCAGTTAACTGAATGTGATGAGCTATTTTATCTGTGTATCCAACATCATTTTCATCTTTACTAATAATATCCGTGAATTGTCTTAATACCTCTATAACCTCTTTCTTTTGTTTTTCTGTTAAATCTGTCTGAGACAACTGAAATCTTTCTTCTAATGATACTTCTGTTTCTGGTGGTTCCACTTCTATTTGACTGATTTCTCTTACTTCCATCAATTTATTTCCTCTTTCTATTAACTCTACAGCTTCGGCTATAACGGTTCCAGCTGGCAAATGCACAGTTTCATCACCCAAATTTATAACACTCACAAAAGTTCTAGGGCCAGAGTTCACAGTATTTGAAATCAATAACCCTCTTGTATCCAAATCACAATTTTTTCTTTCCGTCCTATATAACTGTGGTCCACTGATCCCATCTGGCCAACTCAATTCTATAGTACTAATGTATCCAGCCTTAATTGTTGTATTTTTTTCCAATTTTAATTCCACGTTATTTAGCGCTATATGATTCCGACTTATATCACAAAGAAAAACTTCTCTCTCTTGAAACCGGCAAGTCATCTTATTTTCTTGCAGATCGATGGTCAAACAATGAGTTTTAATAAATCCTATCCCCAATATAACGTCATGTTTGGTTTTATTGCTAACAATAAACCTCTCATCTTTCACCAAATATCCCCCCAAATAGAAAGAAAAATACACCTCCCCACAAGTTGGTTCACAATCACCGTGTATTCCGACTAGTTGAATTTCCTTTTGTTTAATCAATTTCAATCCTAATTTGTTCACTATATCTAAGGACATGAGACTAACTTCAGCGCCCGTATCAACTAAAGCTCGAACGGTTCCTATGGAAGTATCTATAGATACGTAAATACGCTCATCTAAACTTGCTACTGCAAGGTTTTTCTTCTGTACACCCTTACTACCTTGCTCTGTTAAGGGTGTTACTCGTTTTCCGAAGATGTTCTCCCTCGTAATGCATCTTTAAATTGGGTGCAATCTTTCATTAAATGATTCTGATCACAAAAGGGGCAATTTAACGTTCTTATCGGTCTTGTGTCACTACTAGTAGTAGTAGTAGTGTCTCCTTGTTGTTGCTGTTGGTTTTTACCACTATCATTACGTGTCTTCCGATTTCTACACTCTTGTATTCTGTGACCCTTTTTTCCACAAAAGAAGCAACAGTTGTTCTTTTTATAGCAAGTAGCTTCAAGATGTCCCTCACGCTTACAAAAATCACATTTAAGATCTTGTCTTTTTTCAGCCTTAGTTTCTGTAATTTGTATCTCCTTCTTTGGTGGTACTTTTTGTTTAGTCTGTTTCTTCTCTTTTTCTCCCATATTTTGATCCATCTGGAAACACTTCTCTACATTATGTGCAATTCCAATCACTTTATTTATACTCATATCTGGTTCTGTTAACGTAGCAAACTTCACCTTTGCGACTGCATCATTGCTCAATCCATCCATAATTTTAAGTTTCTTCATCTGACCATACAAAGTCTGGGTACTGTCCATGCCAGCCAAATCCGCAAGTTTGTCCAATCGCATGGAATAATTTATTATTGACTCATCTTTATTCCTTGTTGCTGCCCAAAATCTTGTAAGAAGAAGTATGTCTTTACTAATGGTCAGTTGCTCTATTATTCCTCTTAACTTTTCTTTTACTTTAGTATACTGTATTCTTCCACCTTCAATGTTATTAAAAGCTTCTAAAATTTCTCCTTCCAAATAGTTTCCCAAAACCCTGCTCCATGTTTCTGGAACTCTTGAATAGGTATGAGAGCAATATATCTCGAACTCTTGTAAAAACTCCTCAAACTCCCACCCTGAATCTACCGAAAATTTTAATGGTGGTGGCACTAGTGTTCTTGTTAAACTTGGGTTATATAATGTTGGATGTTCAGGTGTCAGTGGTAGTGGAGGTGGTATCTGATTTAATTGTTCATTGTCTCCTTGTATTTCCATATTCACGGGAGTAGACCCCATAAATCCTCCCACTGCTCCCTCTAAATCCCCGTTTTCACCCATTATTTCTACTGGTTCTGTTGTTCCTGTACCCCTATTCACTTCTCCCTGATTTTCATTTCCCTGATCACCCATTATTCACCTCAAAAAAAAAAAAAAAAAAAACTTTCAAAATTGTTTTACCTAACCACCTAACTTTTCACAAATTATGCCGCAATAAACCCAGTCGTATCCTGGTCATACGGCACCAAAAAATTATCTATTGTGGTAGTGCAAAGGCCTCAAATGTACCTCACAAACAAATTTGCACTATTTTAGATAAACTCCAGTTGAATTTAAATTCTATCTAAATACCTACTATGTTGTATAATGGATTCTAAACTTATCGATCAATCAAAGCGTTGTGTCTTAATCATACATAAATCAGAAAATCGAGTTTACAATGTCAAAGCAAAATAACCGATCACGATCGAATCCAAAATAAGAATGAGCTCCTGATAGCTCGGTCAAATCAATCACGCTTCGCTTTTGGTGACGTCATCACCACCTTGCCAGAATGTTTGCATTTTTATTTTAGCGCAAATATTTCCTTGGATCTTTCCATTTTCTGGGCAAAACCTGAGTTCTAGAAACAAAAATATTTCAATTATTAATTCATATAAAACAATTCCTTATTTTCCCTATCGCAATTTACTATTCTTTTATTTTTTTCTTTATTTTATTAACTCTCTTTTTCAAGCTCTATGGATCATCTGCTTACCCTGGATTACGTATATACACACAAAGTGTCATGCGCTGCTACAATAATGAGACAACTAATAACACGCACGTTACTCACGGGTATATTATATATTTTCCTATCTTTACACTATTCATACACACACACAGCACTATATATATATCATGTATGAAGTAACAGTATGCCCGTAAAATTCAATGTCCGTATGTAGAGAGAGTGAGTGAGCCGGTGAGGTGTTGCTAATTTTACACAGAGTACTATTATCATATGACGTATTCAATAACCCATATATATATTAGTCAAGTCTCTCTAAGTATTTCTGAATAGTGAGTCACACCCCCATCTTATATATATCACACACGCATGTCCTATATAACTATTATATATATCATAACTTGTGCGCTTCTTTATATTTTACTTAATGTGTATGACAGCTGCATCGATACTTTCTATCTTCAACTCTAATTCTTCTTTTTTCAGCTTCAATACTGCACTGATAGCTCTAAAATTTCAAATTTTACCAAGTTTTTATCTTATATATAATTTTACTCTCTCACCTCACGCTCGACACCGTACAGCCTAACTATATCTTTTCTTAATAAGCATCATATATACTCACGTGTTCTCACTCACAACACTTTTTAATATAAACACAAACTTTAATAGCCCATATCTTGACTACACACCCACATGTAAACCCAAGCGCGAGTGTACTATTATACCCAAACAGCATGTAATAAACTCGTTCATAAGATAGCCGATACGGGTCTCGAGAGCACGCTCCACACTTGTGTCCGTTCCATAGCCCAAAAGACAAAAAAAACATTTTTTTCTGTTTATGACACCTTCGATGTTGAAGAGATTTTAGCTGAGTATCCATTCGACTTGTGTGCAATGGACTGTGCTTACAATTTCCTCCAAAGTCAGCTTCAGGTTCACAAGTAACTAATGCGTGCTCATGACCACTTTCCAAGTGACGGTTTCTGTCTTTTCCTTGTTATCGAACAAAAACTAGTCTTTCAGTTGTCGTAATAAATTTTAAACGATCAAATCGTACGTTTCTTCCAAAAGTTTCCTTGAATGCGAATTCTCCACTTGATAACGGTCGCTGACGTCACCTCTCAGATTTCCAAAATGTTCTTTTAAGAAACATAATATCAAGCTTGTAACGAAACTTTCTCCACTTCACCCTAGCTAAGCAAATGGGTTTGTGAGCGCGTCCAACCAGGAGTTCTAATTCAGATAATAAATGCTGTGGTGCTTGAAAATGCCCAATGTGGGATGAGGAAACTTTCTTCTTCTGTTTCTTGCATTTACAATAACACAGCACAAAGTGCTCTCGGTATTTCACCTTCCAACTTTCTTTTGCAGAAGGCTCATTCTCCAACACACAGTTTTCCTCAATATTGGAAGGAAGGTAGTGCAAACTTTCGACCTTTACGCGTCGGGCAGAAAGTTGCTAAAAAAGTGATTCACACTGGTCATAGCGCTATACAGAAGTTTAAGAGACGATGGGAAGGCCCATATATCATTACAGCAGTTAATGATAACAGGGTTACTAATCAGTCATTCGAGTTCCAGGTATAGAATACAGATCTTGCTACAGAAAGTCCATTTCTCCCATCTAAGAGGATGGATAGATATTCCTACATACCTTTGCAAATACTTATCTTGCAACCCTGAGGTGCGCAAGAAATTCTTTACCGACGAAGATGAAGAAGACAAAGAAGTGGATGAAGATGCGGAAGACTCTGATGTTAATTCAGTTGCTAACAGCTCTTCAATATCAGATAATGATGTTGAAGATGACCCATTTCAGCCCATCGAAGACGATGAAGAAAACGAATTTGAGGGATTTCTTTCAACAAATTCCCATTCCAATGGATCTATTCACGAGGTTGCCTAACTTATGGGATCAAATAGAACAACTGAACGTTGATACTTCTGAATCAACAATGTATCCTGTGAGAACTCCAGTCCTTTCACCTACATTGGTTCAGCCTTCTCGTTCTCCGCCCAAAGTTACTTTTGTACTTCGCCCAAGTGATACAAAGGATTCTTCAAGAACCATTCCGGTTCCATCTTTACCATTACAGCAGTATTTCTCTGCTGCTTCTCCAATTCTTATTCACAGTCCCAGTGTGTATAGTCCATCTATGGATTACCATGATTTCTATACTCATGAGTATCCTTCACAAATTCAAGTATCTTCGGTTTTTAACCATGATTTCTATACTCATGAATATCCATCACCTTCACAACTTCAAGTTTCTTCGGCTGTTACACCTATTAGTCACACTATTGTGTCATCAGTTTCTACTTCCCAATCTCCGGCTATAACAAATCCAAATACAGTCGCATTTCACTCAGTTAGTGAATTAGAGGGAGCGTCTTTCTTGAGTTCGTTTTTCAAGGAGAGACCAAGTTCAAATCTCCTTGGTCCTTCAACAGTTCTCAGTAGTACGCCTCCACCTTTTTCTCCTTTCCAATTTAGTACTTCTACTGTGAGTGCTAATCGACACACAGACTTCTCAGGTTTCCATTCTAGTCCTCCGTCTTCTCTTCCTTCAGATTCCTATCAGTTACCATCACTGTCTCAAACACCACCAGCTCCGTGTAATGTAGTCGGTGAGGTTCTCGGTGATCCTGCTCATCTCCAACTTGATGACAGTGATCTAGAGTTAATTCAGATAGGAGAGGAAGATTTAACCAGGTTCAACTTTCCCCCTCGTCCGTTTACTCGACGTATGGGACCGGTACCTGATTTGCCTAATGTAATGGAAACTCCTCTGGAATACGTACTTAGCAGAAGAAGGAGCAGTTTGTTATAGACCAACCACCTCTCCCAGCAAGCCTCGTCGTACACGCTATATTATATAAAACACACCTCACACACACTCTCTATATCTATCATGTGAGGAGTGCGTGTGCGCGTGTATCGTATATTGGCAACATGTTTATAAGAAAACTCGCCTGCACTTACATGCGCTAACATCATGACCCTTGCTTATGGCACTATCGTCTATATACTCTTTGAACTTCTATCTAAAAAGTTAATAATATAATATGACTATATTATGAATTCCCTACAGTGATGATGAGAATCCCATGAATCCACAATGCGTTTAACAGGGTGACATGCGGCACTCACAGACTCCACTTGCTCTTTTCATTTAATTAGCTTCAGACATAATCATTACACAGTAGAATCTTTACATTCATCTCAGCTTCACTGAATACCTGCCCATAAATTCTATCAGAACATGGTTGTTGGCTGTAGTATTTATTATTATTATTTATAATTTTTAATATTAAATATATAACTGAATTAGCAAATTGTAAATAAATTCTCCGAAAGGTTAATCATAAGTTTCATATTCTCATTTACAACGCAGTTAATAGAGTTGAAAGCTTGCCTTTGTGGTATTCAACTAAAATTATGATATAAGCCAACAACTTGTACGTTCTATTTTTACTCAACATTTTTTCCATTTGTGATACACATACACTTATTAATGTGCTTATTATAAATTTGTAAATATGTAAATGTAAATAAATAATTCAGAATTGGAAATTGAAAAATTATTTAAAATGATGTAAATAACGACGTTAAATAATTATATTCATTACTGAAAATCAGAATTAATTAATGATTAATAAATAAGGCAGACTTGTAAATATTAAATTATTAAATTCAATTGTAGTAACGGAAGAAGAAAAATTGTTATTTATAAATATATTATTATTTAATTATTATATATTGAAATGTAAAACTATAATTAGAACATAGATCAATCGCGAGTCATTGAGAAAAACCTACTCGTGGGGCGTAAACTTTGTGAGGTGTTTGTATATTTGCGATAACACATCAGAGTTAGGTAAGTTATATCTCTGAGTGCTGACTTCTGATGCTGGTAAGCTTTGACACACTTTTATTGTCACCTTCTACCTCGTATAATGATTCATGAATAGCCAGATACAGTTTCAGTTAGGCTTAGGATGAGAAACATATTTTGTTTAGAGTTTTTCAACACTATAATAAATTATAATTCATTCCTTTTAATCTACTGAAAGGTGTGTATAATTAAAACATTAATACCAAATGATTTATAGAGATAATGTAGATCTTGATAAAGAGGTGGTTATTATTTTTAATTAACTTATTAATAATTATATACTATTTTGAAAACGTTTGATCTCAATTACTTTAATTCAAATCAACACGAAGCACAACTCTCTAAAAAAACTGAGCACAATGTATAAAACAACAACAACCAGAAAAGAGAGCATACAAACACACAATCAACACAAACAACACAGAGCTAATCAATCAACATTTATCACAACTAAACATACAATCAATACAATATATCATAAAAACATCAAACATACATGACAACAAAAGCCAAACAAACTAACACATACGCGACATTATCAAACAATCAATAACTACATACAACATAAAGAATTTAATATTATTTATGGTTAGAGTGAATCTAAATATATAGAAACTTATAACTATAGTAGCTTTTGTAGAGAAAATTGACGATTAATAGATCTATAGAGTTATTTTCCTAGTATAGGTGTCTCGGTTAGGCAGGATAGAGTCTCGGTATGCGGAGTTCTGATGTAAACAGCTGATTTACTATGGTATTTATCTCACTCGTCTTTATGGTATGTACACAAGACATTTGACAATCTTATTTCCCTCTTGAAGTTGTTTCACACATAAAGAAATAGAAATAGTTATCCTAATTGAAAACGTGCACATAACAAGGAATCTAAGCAGAAGAAAATGTAAAATAGTGAGAAAACCACAACTACACGACCTAAATGCACTATTAGTTATTCTATAGAGATTAAAAGTTCTTTTTTATGTTAGCGATAAAAAACATTAACAACAAAGTAAACTGAAGTATCATGTTGTACTTTGATCACATGTTCAATCACGATACCTGCTGCAAGCATGAGAATCGCTCTTACTCACACATATGCACTGCCACACGAATACACGATCGGTCATCTAGTGTCAAGTCATACAATGATTGTAGCGAATCCAGCTATTGGCAGTGTACTTTCAGTGCGGGTCAATAGAGTTGATATTTGTTGAACTCGTAAGTGAGGATTTAGCTGAGGTAGATTTAACTCAGCGTCGTGTATAGGCCCATGTACAAATGCTCGATCATAATTTTTTTTGACAGTTCTCAAGCAAATTTACAACATATAATATAAGCCGCGATTGACATATTTTTTTTTTAATATGAACACCTTGACCACTTATCTTTAGCACATGTTGTAACACTTTTTAAGGAAAACACAACCACACGAAATATCTAAAATTCTAGAGAACACAGTTTTTCAGAGTGTTTTGAGTAAACCATAATTTTTTATATATTGAGAACCCAAATATAAATTTTATTGACGGAAGCAATTCCACATCAATTTATTTAGTTGAGAATCCCATATATTTTTTGATTTCGAATTTCGAATAGAAAGGGTTTGCGACACAATAAGCAGGTTGCTCGTAAGCAACACGCTTGTACGTGTTCCCCGAATGGGTAGGAGGGCCCTATATGTGTCTTGATTAGAGAGACAGTCCTCTAGATATTGATTCTTTTTGAGAACCTCTCTAACAGTATTTTGAAGAACTCCTATACTTTTTTGGCTTTATGGGAAAGCTCACTATAAAATTTTGAGAACCCTAATTTTTTATGCAACTCTCTTATCGATAGAAGGAATGATGTTTGGCTGAAGTACACAGTAGATTGCAACGAATACATACCTGTCGAAACGGCATTCCCACATAATGGTTAGTGTTAGAGAGAAGACCGCTGGATGAATGTAGTTTGAATGACTGGCGCATATACTTGTATGAGTTACATGAATTTCCGTTTACTAACTTTTTATCGAATGACACATCCCATATTTACTGTGATTTGAGCTGAGTAACGCCTTAATAGTATATATAATCGCAGAACCTCATATATATTATAGAGAAGAGAACCAATTGAACTTGATATTTATATCACGATCTCAAATAGTTCAATAAGATCACAGAATGCTAGGAGGGTGACTGGAAAGGCAGTTACACATTAAACACAGCATTTCACCTATCAACATTACACTGCTTTAGAGTAATGTAAAATACAATTTTAAATAAAAATATGCGAACTCTAGCACAATCAACCAGAATATCTAAGATCAATAAGAGATCAATAAATCAATAGATATAGATCGGGACTATCACAGAGAGGCATCACACACTATGCGAGGCACACCAATCACCGTTACTTAGCGAGATATACTTACACACTATACAGATTTTTACTTATACACATAACTGTTTACCCTGATTTACTGCTTTAGGGTATGTAAAAATGCTAATTTTAACGATACACTAACATAGATTTACTTACACTCACACACAGATTTACTTACACACACACAGATTTTCTTCCAACCAAAAAAGAAAAGCAACAACAGATTTCTTACACACATTTTTTTAGTAAAACAACAAAAATGTTTTAGCCAAGAGTATAATTTTACTATATAAACACAGTACACTCTAAGATATATTACTTACAAACACAGAAATTTACTTTATAAAATCATCGAGAGAAATTCTATACATATATATAATTTCACTACACACAAGAGCACAAAATTTGTTAACTAATACTTTAATACAAATCCACGCACAGAATTATAACGCTATAACAACACACACAAGATTTATACTTTACTACCAAGTTGATGGTTATACACAGATTTACAAAAAAGACACAAACTACACGAGCACGCGTAATTCTATTTTGCAATAGAACTCGTCAGCAGCACACATCCAATAGGCACGCCTACTTACAAAACATGTGCACCGAACTTATATAGTTTATCACACACAATAAGCATATACCAAGTATGACAACAACCCACTTCACTATGACACTTATACACACCCTTGCACTCACCAAGACACTTGCACCATTTACCAGCCATAAGACACTTAACCACGGTTACCCACGCCATCACGACGCGTATCCTGCTACCACTATGGATCACTACATTATAACAAAACCCACTATTGTGTTCCCCACTCTATCCTACTATCTCCACATACATGAGCAACTTTATACCTCATTCTCACATTTCAAACCTTATTGACACCCTTTACCTGCCACCATCTCTTTACTTATTCTTCCACAATATGCCACCATACGACAATACATTTTACCCCCATAGACCGAGCGTCTATCAATTTCACTTTCCTCACTCATAGACATTTCTTGATTTATCGTCAACAAGTTGGGCACAGTACCACACCACACACTCCACTACCTCCCGAGCAGTACAGTGAGGGTTCCCGACACTATGAATGCACTTTTAATTTACCGCTCCCGTTACCATCTTCCTGATCCTTGACACCTATTCTCCTCTCGATGGTTTCCATTCGCTTTGCATCTGGGCTCACACTCTTTCGCATGATTTTGCTTCCACTCACTTTTGAAGCGTCTTTCATCGATTATTGTATCATATCTCTTCATCTTTCTCTCTTTTGCCGACGTACACTTTCTATCGGTCGGCATTCATCTTTGACTGGAGCGTCCATGATTTTTATTTGCGAGGGCCTTTTCTAAAGAAATACATATAATATGAAAGATGTTACAAGAAATTTTCCCCATCAATTCTTTGGGATGAGGGGTAACCCACATCAACGCGTAAAGGCTGGTACTATCGGAGTTTCTAATCCTTAGCTGTTCTACACTTGATCTGCTAATATTCAAGACTGAGTAGCCAAGGGTGGAGTGCGCGATGCACGTGAACGTTCCCGCCCACATGGGGAGTGCACTAAATCCGAGTGCCAAGTGATGTGCCTAACGAGGTACTTCCCAAGGCATAGTCGCCACCGGAGACAAGTGCCCAACGGCATGCGAGTGCCCACATAGTGCCAACTGAGTGCCACTTTTTTCAAGCCTTTTCTAGCCTCCCCTGACTAGAATAGCCGCCTGCAGAGGAGGCGGTGTCTACCCGCGCGTACGTGTAAGAGTAAATAGATTTAGTGCAAAAATTGGTAGTACGTATATTAATCAGTAAGTGCTGGCGACTGCTTGCCCTAGCTATGAGATATACGTGTTATCTTTTTTGCTACTTTAGAACTACTTTCCCATATGAGCATGTAACGACACTTAACTATGTCCTTATTACACACATTAATACTATGTGACCCCTGTCCTTAAATACAATTAAACATCACACTCACTAGAACTAACTTATATACTAATCAACATTACTATGACAACTATAATTAATACATCTCAACTTATACACCTCAACTCATCTAGACACTTAATACTTATACATCTTATATAATAAGAAATCACATCTATTACCATTACACCATATAACATACTTATTACACTTATACCTATACTTATAGCACTTGCGATTGGTGTAATAATATATATATATTATATAAGTATTGGCTTAGGAATGTTTCCCAACTATGAGTTATAATTATATAGCATTATTATTTCTATAACCTTTTCTAACCTTTTCTACCCTATTATATTCACTCATTAGTAAACTAGAAGTATAATATTGTGTCTACTACCCTAAAGGTCATAAATTTGGAACACCAAGGCTGCAGATGTGCCCTCACGTCGACATAAAGACAGTTCAAACCCCCATATTATTAGCATACCCGCAGGTGCGACCCGCCGCGTCCACCCCGTCCTGCGCCGCGAGTTCGCCATCTATATCATCGCACTAACGTGCGCCCTAGCAGGTCACGCAATTATTCCTAGCGTTCCTAGCCCGTGTGAGAGGGCGCCCGACAGTATAGCCGCAATATTTACCTCATATAGCCTGGTAAATAATAATTTTTACTATAATTGGTATCATTTCATTATAATATTTATTATCATTATACTTATTAACATTATTTATAATGATACGCGGGCTGTATAGGTAGAAATATTTTTTATTACTTAATTTATTCTCTCCCAAGGATTATAATTTTTTTTACTAAAATTTTTATAAAAATTTGATTTCATCAAAATAATTTCCAGAGTGTCAGATATATAAACATTTTATTTACTTATATAACAATTTGTATGCATATTATAAATTTAATTAAATAGACATTATTAAATACATATTTACATACCTTAAAGCAGTAAATCAGTACATTCAAATAGAGGTGTTACCTAACACCTAAGGGAATTAGTATGCTTTTGGTTTTACTGCTTTACTGCTTTAAACCTCAATGTTTTACTGGCTTTAACCTCCATATGTTTTACTTGCTTTTAACTCATCATATTTATTAACATTACATACCTTATAGGCAGTAAAATCAGTAAATCAAAACTGCAGAGGTGTTACCTATCACCAAAGGGATTAGTATTATGCTTTTGTTTTTACTGCTTTAACTGCTTTAACTCATATGTTTCTGCTTTTACATCATGTTTTACTGCTTTACTCACATGTTTTACTTACTGCTTTAAACTCATATATTTATTAACATTACATACCTTAAAGCAGTAATCAGTAAATAGAGGTTTTACCTATCACCAAAGGGATTAGTATGCTTTTTGTTTACTGCTTTAACTGCTTTAACTCATGTTTAACTGCTTTAACTCATGTTTTAACTGCTAAAACTGCATATGTTTTAACTGGCTTTAACACGTGTTTTATGCTTACTCAATATGTTTTTACTGCTTTAACATCATATATTTATTAACATTACATACCTTAAAGCAGTAAATCAGTAAATCAATAGAGGTGTTACCTAGCAACAAAGGGATTAGTATGCTTTTGTTATACTGCTTTACTGCTTTACCTCGTGTTTTAACTGCTTTTAACTCCTATGTTTTTACTGGCTTTACTCATATGCTTTATTGTCTTTACTGTTTTAACTTATATGCTTTACTGCTTTACTCGCTCGGTATATACATTATGTTTATTACTTTTTAAATTTTTTATTATTATTTTATTATTTATTTTTATTTTTATTATTTTTATTATTATTTTTTTTTATTATTATTTTATTATTTTTTTTTTATTATTATTATTTTTATTATTATTATTATACTTAGTCATTTTCCCCCCCTAGGAAATGCTAGTAGTAGATGACGAAAGCCTAAATTCTGACAACGACACACACACACACACACACTTACGCATACGCCACACACACACACACCAGCCTTGGTTTAAACATATCAAATAAGTTTTTTGTATGAACATAATTTATTAAAAAATTTTATGTTTTAATTAAACACGTACATTTTTATATTACTCATTCAATTATAACTAAAATTAATTTCAAAGTTTCTTAAACTTGTAGAATGTCGGAATCATTATGTTCCAAGAAAGAGTTAAGATATTAAATTTTAAATACTTTTCTGTTTATAACTATCAAGTTTTAAAATAATTTTTACTAAATTTTATGAAAATTTTATTAAAAGCATATATTTTACGTACCTTAAAGCAATAAATCAGTAAATCAATAAGGCATGCCCCTAGCATCCCTCTAAACCAAGCTATGCCACGTTTTGTTCAATTGACTTACTGCTTTACATCATCTTTAGCGGTGTAATAATTATAAAATAACAAAATAAGTTCTTCTATGCTAAATAACATGTATTTTATTAAAAATCATTCTAGGTTTTTATTTAAAAATAACAAATAAATACACTTACATTTATATTTTCATTCGATTTAACTAAAAATATTTCAAAGTTTTTTTAAAAATTTCGGATTTTCTTTATTATTTATTATTATTATTATCTATGTACATTGACAATCCAGCACGAAAAGCAAAACACAACAACACGCACTCCTTACCTTACAAGATACGAAACTGACCCTCTTTCTGTAAAATTGTTTGAAATAATACTTTAGGCCTAAATTTAGGATAAGCCTTTTTGTACCCCGGGGCGATTTAGGCCTAATTCCGGGTTTATAAATATATTTCAAAACTGACCTCTTTTCCTTAAAATGTGGTGCAATAACTACGTTAGGCCTAAATTTGGCCTAATAGGATAAGGCCTTTTTGTACAGGGCTAATTTTAAGCCTATACCAGTCAAAAGGTAATTCCAGTAATAGACAAGAATCATTGTTATTATTTATTTTTATAAATATATTTCACACTGAAACATGCTGGTTCGGTAAGATCCTTTAAGCAGGTAGAAAGGAAATGTTTTCCTTACTTGTGATTGGATGGAGAAATCCTTATCTCTATATGACCGTGCATATGTGTATTGGTCGAGAATTATTTTATCGCCTTTTTGTTTTAAGGTCATGTAAAAACAATGTTTTTTTTTCATATCCTGAGCCTTACCTGTGATTGGAAGAAAATTAACTTTTGTTCTTTAAACTTGTATTTGAGCAGGTGTGTTTTATTATCTTTTTTAGACCAAACTCATTTTAAAATCAAAAGCCATTTTAGCTGTTAAGCGGTGCAAAAGTTATGTTTTCCTTATTTAAGGGCATGATCCAATATTTAGATTTTTGGGACACGCATTTTACCCGCCCTCTGAAAATGGACATCGCGATTCGGATTATCAGCCGATTTTGACCCTATACACACCAAATTGTAGCTTTTTTTTGGCCTCTATAACGTTGTTTTCCCGGTGTTTTTCCTGTGTATGTAGTCATTTTTTCAAAATTTTCAAATTTTTTCAAAACCCATGTTTTTTGACATTTTTCGTATCAAATTCCAGAATTTTTTTCGAAATGCTTCAAACTTGAAATATGCATAGATGGGTCCCATTACCTTCAAAATGCACTGATTATTTTTTCGATTTTTTGGTTTTGTGCTCAGCGTTGTCCAATTTCCAAACCCACTCTTTTTTTTGATTTTGAAATGAAAAAATTGCGATAATTTTTTTCTGTTTGGGCGAAGTGGGTGAAATTTTCAGGGCATATGTAGTCTTTGGAGGAGGCAACATTTTTTTAACTTAGATAATTTCTTTCTTTGTATATCATTAGTTTTGACTTTTTCATTGGAACAAATTTTCAAAAAAAAAATATTTTGGGAAATTTTTTAAAAATTTTCTTTTTGATATACAAAAACCTATCTAAAGTAAAAAGGTTATCTCGCCCGACTATGCAAGCCTGAAAATTTGGTGTTGATTGGGATAGTAGAAAAAAAATATCTTATATTTCACCTTTTTTGGGAAACGTATAATTTTTGAAAAAGTGGAAATACTTGAGATATTTTTTTTTCTAACTTATCCGAATCACACCAAGTTTTTCAGGGTTGTATAGTGGGCGAGGATAGATCTTTTTTACTTAGATTATTTTTTGTATACTCAAGAAAATTTTTAAAATTTCCCAACATTTTTTTTTTTGAAAAATTTGTTCCATGAAGAAATCCAAATCTAATGCATATACAAGAAATTATCTAAGTAAAAAAGTCCTCTCCCAAGACTACATATGCCCTGAAATATTTCATCCACTTCGCACGAAGAAAAAAAATATCGCATTTTTTCATTTCAAAATCCAAAAAAGTGGGTTTGGAAATTGGACAACGCATGAGCACAAACCTCAAAAAATCGAAAAATTCTCTTTGCAATTTTGTAGGAAATGGACCCATCTATGCATATTCAAGTTTGAAGTCATTTCGAAAAAAATTCTGGAAGTTGATACGAAAAATGTCAAAAACATGGGTTTTGAAAAAATGAAAATTTTGAAAAAATGACTACAGACACAGAAAAAACACCGGAAAACAACGTTTTAGAGGCCAAAAAAAGCTACAATTTGGTGTTTATACGGGTCAAAATCGGCTGATATTTCCGAATTTGATTCCATTTTTAGGTGGGGGCTAAATGGGGTCCCAACATCTAAAATATTGGTATCAATGCCCTTAAAAGTGTTTCTATTTTTTATAAAGTTGTATATCATATTTTATAATAAATACTTAACATTGAGGAATAATTATATTTAATTTCCACTAGATTTTATAGTAGATCACGGTGAAGCAAACCAAGAGCCCCCGCAAGCGCGCCCCGGTGCAGCGCGCCCGCAAGCGCGCCCGCAAGCGCGAAACCGGTGCGAACAAGCCGCATGAACCCGCCGGGCGTAATATTAACTATGGCGGTCCGCGAAATATGGGGAGTTGTATTCAGTGGTGGGCATACAAATATCGCTAAAGGCATTTTGAATATCTTTGGGCACCGTCCCATTAGTATGTATAATTTTAGTTTGTGTACTGTAAAACTCAAGGTATATTTCGAATATTAATATGTTCAAGCGCCATAGTTTTATTTAAAATCCTGGATCTATTTGTGTTATTACAAACCAGTGAGATTTCTCGAATGGTTACCGAATGCATACAACAGCTGATATAGGAGAGGTATGAACTTACGATGTAATTTTGAAGTTATAATATGATACCAATACTGAAAGTCCATAAAGAGAATACGGTTTGTACAAGGAGGGGGGAAGTTTATTATGCATGTACACACATTGTGTATTTAACTAATATATAGAACATAGATTATGTATAATATTTTGAATAAACATACTTTTTTCATATTATTACATAGAGAAACGATTAAAAACCGTAAAGACATACCTTGAAAAGGGAGGGTACGGGACAACTTTCTATACATTAATCTAACCGTCCTATGTAAGGTGTAGCCTTAGGTATATAAAATGTTACGGATGCCTTAAGTAATATCTTAAAGCCATACCACAAAGAGGAACACTGCCCAGCGTCAACATCCGGACTATTTGTTTCTATTTCCCCAAGGAATTATAAACTTTTAGGATAAATAAAACAAACTGTTTTTCTAAAAAACAAAATGTTCTTTTTCAAAACTAAATGCTTTTCAAGAAACTTTACCAGTTAAAATGGTATTTTCTATAAATACAATTAAAAATGTTCAAGTAAGAAATAAAATGAACGTCTCATAATATGGGAAACGTACTTTCGCGACCGCGTAGTAATATTACGCCGGCGGTTCATGCGGGCTGTTCCGCACCGGTTCGCGCTTGCGGGCGCGCTTGCGCTTGCGGGCGCTCTTGCGGGGGCTCTTGCGTTTTGCTTCACCTGATCTATATATTTTAGTGAAATTAATAATTATTCCTCAATGTAGTAATTTATTATAAATATGATATACACTTAGTAAAAAAATAAAACACTTTTAATAGAAATCAGATAACTTGTGCACCGCTTAACAGCTAAAAATGACTATGATTTTAAATGAGTTTTGGGGTCTAAAAGATAATAAAACACACCTGCTCAATAAAAGTTTAAAGAACAAAGTTAAATTTCATCCAATCACAAGTAAGGCTCAGGATATGAAAAAAAATGTTTTTTTACATTCTTAAACCAAAAAGGCGATAAAATAATTCTCGACCATCCACAAATACGAGGTCATATAGAGATAAGGATTACTCAGTCCAATCACAGTAAGGAAAACATTCCTTCTTACCTGCTTAAAGGATCTTACCGATCCAGCATATTTCAGTTTGAAATATATTTATAAAAATAATAATAATGCAATATTCTTGTCTATACTGGAATTAACCTTTTGACCTGGTATTAGGCCTTAAATTAGCCCTGATACAAAAAGGCTTATCCTAAATTTAGCCTAAATTTAGGCCCTAACGTAGTTATTGCCCACATTTTAAACAGAAAAAGGTCAAGTTTGAATATATTTTGACTGGATTGCCTAAATCGCCACCGGGTACAAAAAGGCTTATCCTAAATTTAGGCACTAAAGTAGTATTTCAACACATTTGTACAGAGAGAGGTCATTTCGTATCTGTAAGGAATGCGTGTTGTTGTGTTTTCTCGTGCTAATAATAATAATAACATAGTAATAATAATAATAAAAGAAAAATCCGAATTATTTAAAAACTTTGAAATATTTTTAGTTAACATTGAGCGAATAAATATAATGTAAGTGAATAATTGTTATTTAATAAAAACCTAGAATGATTTTAATAAAATAACATGTTATGTTAGCAGAGAAGAACTTTTTTTGTTATTTTTATACTTATTACATGGCCAAAGATGATGTCAAGCAGTAAGTCAATAGAAAAAAACGTGGTATAGTGGTGTAGAGGGGTGCTAGGGGCTTACCTTACTGATTTACTGATTTAATTGCTTTAAGGTACGTAAAATATATGCTTTTAATTAAAATTTCATAAAATTTTAGTAAAATTATTTTAAAAATTGATAGTTATAACAGAAAGTATTAACAGTTAATAATAAATTCTTGTTCAAAGATAATGATTGATTATTAATAGAAGTTTTAAGAAACTTGAAATAATTTTAGTTTTATAATTGAATGAGTAATATAAATGTACCCGTGTTTAATTAAAACATCAAAATGTTTTAATAAATTTTGTTATACAAAAGAACTTATTTGATATGTTTAAACAAAGTGCGGGTGTGTGTGTGTGTGTGGTGTTAAATAATATACCATAGGCATGAAGTAATAACTTTACTAAGTATATTAATAAAAATAAAAATAAAAATAATAATAAAATAATATAAATCAAAATAAAAATAATAATAAAAATAATAAAAATTAAAAATAAATATAAATAATAATAAAAAAAAAGTAATAAAAAATAATGTTAATAAATATATGAGTTAAAGCAGTAAAGCATATAGTTAAAACAGTAAAGCAAATAGTTAAATGAGCTAAAGCAGTAAAACATAGGAGTTAAAGCAATAAAAACTCGAGTTAAAGCAGTAAAGCAGGTAAAACAAAAGCATACTAATCCCTTGGTTGCTAGGGATGGCCCTTTGATTTACTGATTTACTGCTTAAGGTATGTATGTTAATAAATATATGAGTTTAAAGCAGTAAACATATGAGTTAAAGCAGTAAACACGAGTTAAAGAAAGTAAAACATATGAGTTAAAAGCAGTAAAACATGAGTTAAAGCAGTAAAACATGAGTTCAAGCAGTAAAGCAGGTCAAACAAAAAAGCATAAATAAATATCCTTTGGTGATAGTACACCTCTATTGATTTACTGATTTACTGGCTTTAAGGTATGTAATTTAATAAATATATAGTTAAAGCAGTAAAAACATGTGAGTTAAAGCAGTAAAACAGGAGTTAAAGCAGTAAAACATGAAGTTAAAGCAGTAAAGCAGTAAAACAAAAAGCATACCTAATCCCTTTGGTTGAATAGTAACACCTTCAATTGATATTACTCATTAATGCTTTATCTTGATATTCTATTTGTGATTTCTATTATATTTATTACGATTTTTATGTTATTATTTAGTTGAATTTATTATTGTTCTAATTCTTTTTGAAAATGAAATCAATTCTGGAATTTCTAAGCCAAGCTTTTGAGACCTATAATATATAATAAATAACACACCAAATGTAGTCTTTATTTTATTTAGGTCTACTAAATCAGTTTGTATATTTTCTCGGAGTGTTTTTATCTGTGTCCTGTAATGATCATTTTTTTTATCAAAATTCATATCTAATTTTTATTTCATTGCCAATTGATTTTTGAGATCAATTGTTGATTTTCATTATCTAAAATAGTACAGAATTTTTTATTATTTAGAAAATATACATATCGTAACTTATGAAAAAAAAATTTGCATTAAAGATGTGAGGTATCTACTATTTATACCTTCAAAATGTGCAATACTGATTTAAAATTATTTTTTCCAGATATTTATTTTTGAGTTATTTTGTTGCTCATAAGTTATTGGTTCCCAATTATTCAAACCCACCTTATTTTGAGAGATTTTTTGAGATATAATGAAAATTTAATATAGTACGGAATATATATTTATTTTTATTTTATATTTATATAAAATCTTATTATTTTTAGGGTAACGAAAGTGGGTAAATTAAAATTTTCAGGGCATAATTACTGTTTATCCCTTTGGATAGAAGGCCACAATTTTTATTTTAACTTATGATCTAATTTTTCTATTTTGTTATAATATGCCATTGTAGTTTCGAAATTTCCTCAGGTGAAACAATTAATTATTATTTAAAAATAATAAAAATAATTTTGTATGAAATATAATTTTTATTTAAAAATTTTTTTACATTTTATATTTTATGTACAATTAACAAAAAAATTTATATTTATAGTAAAAAATGAGTCCTAATATCCAGTCACCACTTAATAACAAGTATCCACTGGGAAAAATTTGATGTTGATTCGGAAATAGTTAGATAAAAATAATATAATAATATATATATCATTTAAATATTTTTATTCCAATTTTTATTTACCAAAAACTTTATTTATATGTTCTAAAGAAAATTATATAAAGATAATTTATTATTTTTTCTCATAAACCAGCTTCAAAAAGTGATTGCAATGCAAGCAAAAATATTCTCGAAATTACAGTACTTCTAATTTATTACCATTAAAATATTTTTATTATGTAAACTCCCCAAAAGGAATAATTTTTTAAAAAATTTTCCACTACAAAATTTTTTTATTTTTGAAAATTTGTTTCCCCTAATGAAGATAATCCATAACTAAATGGGCATATAACTAATAAAATAAATTATACTAAGATAAATAAAAATGGGTTTGTCACCCTCTCACCCTAGACTACAATATAATGCCCCCTGAATTTCATCCCAATTCCCCCTCTTAAAACCAGATTTAAAAATTATCCCGCAATTTTTATTCCATTTCCCAATAAATCCAAAAACGTATGGTAGGGGTATTATTCGGTAAATTGGACCACGCTTTTGTGATAATATTATTACTGATCTACTTATATCATCAGTTAGTATACTATATATATATATATAGTATATATTAACTATATTTATATAAATATAATATAATATATAATATTTTAATTTTAATTTATTTTTTTTAATTTTTTTTATTTTAATTTATTTTTTTAATTTCATTTTAAAAATTTTTTTTTTTTCAGTTTCCAGTTTTCAGGAAGCATTTTCCAGTTTCCAGGAATCAATTTCCCACTTTTCCCCAGTTTTCAGTTGTTTGGAATCCTTCCAGGACTCCAGGATTTCCAGGATTTCCAGTCCCTGCAATATACACTTTAACTACTTATATATATATATATAATATAATATATCCATATATATATATATATATTATAAATATAATATATATATATATATTATATATATATATATATATATATATATTATATATATAATATAATATATATATATATATATATATATATATATATAATATAATATAGTATATATATTATATATATTATAATATATATATATATATATATTTTACTTAACAACCTTTACAACCGCTCCCAGGAAGGGTCAAGAAGCAAGACCCTGTCAGCGGGGCAAGCACTCTTCTGAATCTCCCTCTATCTTCCAACTCCATCTTCCCTCAGCTACTGCATCGACGGCAATCCATGTCTTCTCTGAGTCTCACGAGCTTTCCCATCTCTTCTAGGGTCTTTCCTCTTGGTCCTCGTTTCTTCCGAATCTCCAACTCGCATCTCTTCTTGGGCCACTCTTCCCTCTTTGCATTCTTCTCGCAGATGTCCCCACCCACTCAATCTGGCTGCTCCATTTATTCAATATAGCCTTCACTCCACCTCTTCTCTTATTTTTCAACAATGTCTCCTGTCTGTTTCTTCTAGCTATTTCTTTTTTCGCTCTCAAAACGTACACCTCCGCCGACTGTATTCTACTACTATCCTCTCTTGTGGTCGTAGTCCTCTGTCTCTGCTCCATATAGTAAAATCGGTGTTAACACACCCTTCAAATATCACCCTTTTCCCTCCACATCAATCATTTGTTTTTTTCTATCTTTCAGTAATAGAATACACTGCTCTTAACTGGCTTCGCCCAATACTGAGCTATCCTACTTGTGATCCTCTTGCACATTTCCCTCCCTCTCCTTCCAAATAGTCCACACCCAATACATACATTTTTTCCACATCCTTTATCTAGTCCCTCTACCCTCTATTTCCTCAAAACTCTCTCCCTCTTCTTCTCCCTCTTCTCCTCTGATTCTACTGTCTTTTCTGCTGTTTATATTCAAGCCGGCCTTCTCAGCCTGTTTTGGCAAAACATATCACTACCTCTCAACCTGTCTCCTCTCCTCGCTCCAGCACTGCCAAGTCATCCGCAAAGCCAAAATATGCCGTCCAAATCTTCCGATTATCTTTTCCGCACACTTCTTTTATCACTACAATCCAGATAGGGATACAAACCAATTGGTGACAACCATATATTATATATATATTTATATATAATATAATATATATATATATTTATATATATAATATATATATATAATATATATATATATATATATATGATATATATAATATATATATATTATATTATATATATATATATATCATTATATATATATATATATATATATATATATATATATAATATATATATCTATATATATATATATATATTATATAATTATATATATATTATATATATATATTATATATATATATATATATAATTATATTATATAAAATTTATATTATGTATAATTATTTATTAAATGTAATAAATATTTTAAAAACAACATCCACCCTAACATTAAATTTACCTTTGAGCTTGCCAACAACAACTCCCTTTCTTTTTGTAGATGCTCTCTTGACCTTGTTCCCTCATAACACATATATATATATAGTTATATTATATATATATATATATATATATATATATATATATATATATATATATATATATATATATATAATATATATATATATATTATAATATATTTGAATACCCCCTGATGTATTTTCACCAATGCTAGAATACGATCCTGGACCCTTGCAATGTGCGTGCATGTGTTTGACTCAACTACGCTACGACGACAAAAAGAGAAACACAGAGAAACTTCTACTGTCCAAAGAAGACGCATTACTTACGGTTCCTCCCGCTCAGCACTCGAACGTAGGGCCAAAACAGGGTATCGCGCATGGTGAATAATAATACCAAGACCGGGGTTTTTTATGTATAAGTGAAATGCAATACCCTGCAATCAAATTTGTATTTGTAAATACCCCCCTGTTTGGCCCTACGTTCGAGTGCGAGCGGGAGGAACCGTAGTACAATGCTCTTCTTGGACAGTAAAGTATTCTCGGTTTCTCCCTTTTGTCTCGTCGTAGCGTAGTGGTCAAAACAAACAGCCGGGCCTCAATCTGCAGGGTTCCAGGATCGTATCCTAGCATGGGGAAAATACATTAGGGGGTATTTACAATACAGAATTTGGGGTAATTGTTACCCCAGAAGGGTTGTCACCTGCTCCCCTCATCCCGATTTTTATGACATCTACAGGACATAATACACTAAAAAAATATTATAAAGAATTAGTGAAACGAAAAATCGTCGCTTCTCCTTAGGAAAAAAAAGTTACAGCCTCTCAAAGTTGTAAAAAGCCCCATAGGAGGATTTGTTATTAAAAAAAAACCACAAAAAAAATTTTTTTTTGAAAAATCACAGGATTCTATCTAAAAAAACCAATAATGAAGAAATACGTGAAAACGAAAAATCGGCAGTCCTCTTTGGAAAAAAGGGTTACAGCCTCTGAAAGTTTAAAATTTTCCCCATAGAACTTTCTTATAATAAAATTAGTGGGCCTTGTGCTCGTTTTAGGGCCACCCTAGTTTCAGGTTATGATAAGATTTGTTAATTCTACATAGATTTCTCTGTGTATACTAACAACACTTATCATAACCTGACTTAGAGGGCCTAAATGAGACCTAACCTGGATCGATGAATATTGGAAAATCCTATGGGATTTTTAACACTTTGAGTGCTGTAACTTTTTTTCCTAAGAGAGCGACGATTTTCGTTTAATTTTACTTCATTATTATAATTTTTTTAGAGTATATGCTTGATTTTTATAAAAATCGGGGGTGAACAACCCTCTGGGTAACAATTAACCGACAAATTTGATTGCAAGGTGTATTGCATTTTCAACTTATATATAATTAATAATATAAATATATATATATATAAATATATTATATATTATTATTAATAATATATATATATTTATATATATATCATATATTATTATTATAATTAATATATATTATATATATATATATAATATATATATATTTGGAATATTAACAGCAGTTTTACTTTTATCACTAGTTTGTATATGTATAATATGTTAATTAACGCCAGTATTATAATCACAATAACAATCAGTTTTATTTTTAATTTAAATACATCAACAACTTGGTTTAGAACTTTCTCAAAACAATTTTATTTACTTATAAAAATTTAATAAAACATTAAAAGTTAAAAGTTCTTAATTTTAATATCTAAAAAATCGGAGAGTCGAGCTTTCGAGATCTTCCTTCTTCCACCATGATCTCCTTTTCAAGACTGGAAAATTTTTGTTTAAGATGTAATTATTTGGGTTGTCATTTCAGTTGGTTTAGGCGCTTTTTATAGTAGGATGATTATTTATGATCTCATTCTGAACTGAATGACAACCCAAAAATACATTCATGCATGTATTCGAATAATACGCTCAGGTGTACGTACGGGTACACACAAACATACATGAATCTATATGTATATATATAGTAATATATATATATATTATATATATATAATATATATATATATATATCTATATAATATATTATATACTTATTAATATATATTATATTATTATATATATTATATATATATATATATATATATTATATATATGAAAGAAAAATCAACAAACTGACCGGAGTCGTCAAAAAACATAACAGGTCATAATATAGTATATATAATATATTTTATATATTATTATATATATATATATATATATATATATATATATATATATATATAATTATATATATATATATGATATATATATATTAGTATTATATATAATATATTATATATATATATATATATTATATAATAAAAAAAACAAATAATATGGCCAGCCTCCCGAAACCATCCAGCCATGTAACTAAAAAACTATTACAGCTACTGGAAATATAATAACATTTTCGGATTTTAGCAAGGCAATTTCTCGATGAACTTAAAAAAAATTATTTTATTTTAATATTTATTACAACCAGACCTTAAGATATTAGTTCAATCTTAGGTCTGGCAGGCCGTGACCGCTCTCAGTAACCTTGCCATTTCTGCAGTAGTACGAAGGCAAAGTTACCAAAAATATTGTTTTTTTGTTTTTTTGTTTTAAAAATTTTATATTTTTAATTTCCTTTTTAGGGGGTTCGAGCCCGACGGTAGGCCAAGAAACCTCGACTCTGTCCATCTTTGTGATTTACCCTCTTGGGATATCTTTTATTAAAAAAAAAATCGACATTTTTTGGCATCTTTGATTCCTAACACTTCGGAGCAACTAGAGCTCCTTCCGTTTTTCCAAAACGATAAATTATCATACGGCTTTCACAATTTTTAAACACATTTTTAAATTTTTTAAAAAGCGTTAATTTTTTTTTATTTTCAGGGCTAAATGTGCTCCTGAATTACTAAAAATTTTATTTTATATTTTCCTGTAGCTGTTTTATAGGGTTTTTTTTAAGTTACAATGCATGTTGCTTTTGGAGGGCTGATTTTATATATATATATATATATTATATATATATATATATATATTTATATATATATATATATATATATATATATATATATATATATATATATATTTTATATATATATATATATTATATATATATATATATATATATATATATATATATAATATATATATTATATTAGTATAATTAATATATATATATATATATGTTATAGCCCCTTCTAGAAAGCCACGATCCGAT
>JABUQX010076895.1:20000-31187 GCA_015478945.1 Trachelipus rathkii | reverse complement strand
GTGTATGAGAATTTGTTCCGTAAGTGAGACTTTCAGATGCGGGGATGCGCTGATGGTCTATTTTAGGTGCGATGTCATGTCCGATCACTAATATATATATATATATAAATATATATATAAATATTTATATACTATATTATATATATATATATCTATATATAATTATATTATATAAATAATATAATATATGTGAGGTGTGTGTTAGTCCACCTAATTAGTTTTCAATTAAAGAAAAAACTAATCAGATGCAGGCCTTTTTACAGTCCCCACCACCTCTTTTCCTTCCGCTTACTTATGTAATATAAAATTCTCAGTTCTGTTCCTCTATCAGGAATAGATGTGGTATAGACCTTTGAGGGTGTACTCATTTTGCAGATACTGGATGTGTACCGGAAAAACACTGTGTCTTCCAGGATTCAATTACTCATGTCCCCATTCCCCTACCCAATTTCAAAAAAAAAATAATACTTTTCTTCTTTCTTCCCTATTGTTGTCTGTGTGGGTGTGTTATATATATATTATATATTATATATATATATATTATATATATAATTATTATATATATATATATAATATATATATATATATATCACTGGATTTATATATATATATATTATATATAATATATATATTTATATATATATATAATATATATATATATATAATTAATATATATATATTATTGTATATATATATATATATATAATATATATATATATATATAGTATGTATACTATATTATATATATATAAATATATAATTATATATATATATTATAATATAATTATAATATTATATTATATATAGTATATAATAATATATATAATAAATATAAGTTATATGCAGAATCTTGTAATTTTATTTTATGTGGATTATGGGTTTATTTTTTAGTTAAAGTAAAGGAAAAAAAAATTTGAAAATTTTTAATTCTTTTAGCCATTTTTCCCTCTTTTTCTTTGGGAAAAGGATTTTTGAAATGTGAATATAATCACTTCCAAGTTTGACATTTTGCCTTGTACGCATTATTAATAAAGGAAATGCTTTGCAGAATTAAGATCAAGTCGATTATGACGTAGGTGGTGACGCGGTGGTGTGCTGAACATAAAAAAACTCTCAAGAATTTGCGGTTGCGATTTGATTGATCCAGAAACAAGAAGAGAAGATGGAACAAAACGGTAGGGTTATTTACTTAATCCCAATTCTACTTTATTTTCAGTAATTTAAAAAATTTTCTTGAACGACTACCAATGAAATTAGCTAATTACTCTTCCTTCTTTTCCTTTTTTTAATGTCTTAGTCCTTGTTTTGTTGTTGTTGTTGTGTTGTTGTTGTTGTGTTGTGTGTTGTGTTGTGTTGTTGTGTTGTTGTTGGGGTTGTTGTCTGTTGTGTTTGTTTTGTTGTTGTTTGTTGTATGCTGCAGTGGCTGATGCTGCTGCTGCTGTTGTTGTGCTGCTGGTGAGGTGTTGTGATTGATAGCAGGGTTTGAAAGGCTGCTGTTTTGCTGCCTGCTGTTGTTGTTGTTTGTTGTTGCTGCTGCTGTTGTTGTTTGTTTTGTTGTTGTTGTATAGATATGCCCACTATCATATGTTGTTGCTCTCCGTCTACACAGATGTATGTTGTTGTTGCCTGTTGCTGCTGCTTTGTTGGGTTATTGTGGTTGTTGTTGTTGTGTTGTTGTTGTTGTTGTGTTGTTGTTTGTTTTTTTAACTTACGATGTGATGTCTTGTTGTTGTTCTGTCTACTGTGCTTTGCTGCTGCTGCTGTTGTGTTGTTCTGTGTTCGTTGTTGTTGTGCGTTGTTGTTTGTTGTTGTGTTTGTTTATTTGCTTCCTGCTGGCAGCGAGGGTATACGAAACAGCGCTCAATTTCCCGTACACAGATGATGTATGAGAGGCCGAGTGAAAAACATGAACGTGGGAAAAAACTACACAGATAATTTAAGTCTATAGTGAATGGAACAATTAAAAAATGGAAAAAAAATAGATACGATATAGGAAAATAGATAGAAAATGGGAAAAAAGAGATAATGGAAAAAACAGATAATGGGGAAAAATGAATAAGATATGATGGTGGAAACCAGCAAATTTTTCTGGTGATTTTTGAAGTCGTTGGTAAAATAATTATCAAATTTGTCTCAGAATATTGATGCCACTTTTGGACGCAGCAGATGAACATGGGGTCCTCTTTGTGCCTCTTTTGTTTCTATTTCACCATTACTTTGCCCATGTTTTATCGCGTATCGTTGTGAGATGCGGTTTGCGAGGTGAGGCACAACAGTTCCAATGTCGGATGCAGGGGCGCTGTGGCGTGCGGTTTTGTTCGGTTGCGGTGCTGTGCGCGTGCAGAAAAAATAACTTCTTAAACCAACCCTAAACCGGGAGATTTAAGATTCCTTTTCTCGAATTGTTTAAAACTTTTTCCAACTCCGAACCCGGACTCCCAAACCCAGGAAAAACAGAACCCAAACCCGAACCAAAAACCCCACGAACCAAAAACCCGAACCAAAACACCGAACGCAAAACCCCGAAATCGGTACCCCAGGCGATCACCCCAAACCCGAACCCGACATGGCCGCCAGGCTGAGCACGAACCCTACCCAAACCCGAAACCCGATGGCCAAGCCAAAACCCAAACCCAACCACCAAACCCAAACAAGAACACCGAACAAGAACCCAAACCCGAACCCGAACCCAACGCACAAAACCCCAAACCCCAACCCAAAACCCAAACCCAACCAACCCAAACCCAAACCAGAACACCGAGCACCGAAACCAAACCAAAAACCAAAACCGATACCCCGAAAACGAAACCCAAACCCGAACCAAAACCCGAACCAAACATTTACCCGGCTCTGGAGCACACCTATTTGAATCCACATTTAACAACCTCTAAAACCCGAACCGAACACAGAAACCCAAACCGAACACGAACCCCCTAATCCCAAAACCCAACCCAACCCCAACCCCCCCCAAACCCAAACAGAACGAACGAAACGAACCAACCCGACACGAACCCTAACCCAACCCAAACCGAAACCCAACCCAAACCCAAACCCAAACCAGAAAACCAGGAGGAACACGAACACGAACCAAAACCCGAACCCGAACCCACGAACCGAACTACGAACCCATGCACCAAAAAAACCTCTATAATCAACAAATCCTTAAATTTACGCAGCGTGCTCGAAATTCAGATGAAACGCCAAACTTAGTATGTGTGAAATGTCGCTCCTATTCTTAGGGGGGTAACAACTCTTAGGTAATTATTATCCTAGGATTCCGGACGAAATATCGAACCCCGACCCTTCTTGCACTTGATACTGTCCTCCCACTCGAATCGCCTTACATCGTGCCTACGTGAGAGACACGATTTTAACAGCACCGCTCCTCCAAAACAATTAGAGGAATGTTTTTCATTGTAAATAATATTAATATTATTCGTTACCCAAACACGATTTATTTCCTTATTATAAACTCCAACATTTGTAATATAGACGGGTTTCACGTAAATAATATATTCTAAATTTGAATTTTTTAGGCAAGAAGATTACTACTGAACCTTGCACAATACTAAGGAACACACTCACAACACACACCACAACACAACACAATATATATAATATATATATATATTAATATTATATATATAATATTATATATATATATATATATACATATATATATATATATACATATATTATATAATATAATATATTATATATATATTATATATCATATTATATTATATATATATATATATATATAGAGAGAGAGAGAAGAGATGGATGGAGGAGAGAGAGAGAGAGAGAGAGAAAAATAAATTTTGTTTGGGTTGGTCGAGAATAGATTTTTCACGATTCCAATTTTAAAATATAAAAGTAAATAAATTAAACACCAAATTTCTATAAAAACGAAAGGACGAGAGAGAGAGAGGGGATGAGAGAGAAGAGAGATGAGTGAGAGAGAGAGGGAGAGGACAGACGGAGGAGGAGAGAGAGAAAAGGAGAGAAAGAGAGATGACCACGAAGAGGAGAGAGAGAGGAGGAGACCGCATTAGATACAACATTAAAAACAATAGACTTGAATATAAAATAGAGAGTTCACTTAAGAAACGACTTCGGTCTTTGTAAGAAACCAAATTGAAGAGACTGGCTTGACAGCAAGGTTAAAAGGAATATAGATAAGGGTTGTAGCTTCAGACACGCCAAGAAAACTCGCTGGAGCACAAAACTAGGCAGAAGAGAGATGGAAAAAGATCGCTAGTATCCAAGCATGAAACTAATAAAACTAATAAAAATCCAATGAATAACTAGTTTAAGCAATATATATCATTAAAGAAACGGTATAATTTTTAATTCAAGGATTCCTGATATTTCTGTATGAGGTTTCTGAATCTACATATTTTTAATAAGAACATTTATTTGTAACTGTCTGTAAGGGCTGTCCAGGTTACAACAATCAAAAATTCTCTTAACGAGTTGTTTATAAAAAGGATTTTCGCCAATATTCTGTAACGTGGAATCTCCGTTCCCAACTAGACACTAGGAACATTGCAATGTGATCAAAAGTGTTTGATTGTTTAACAAGAACTTTCATTGCTCCCCCATCCAAAGACCGTCAAGAATGTGGTTAAAGCCGTCTGTTTAGATCAATAGATATGCCAATATATGCCCTGTCACAATCTACTTGAAGGGATTGAGTAAAAAAAACTGGGGACCTTGCTTCTCAGAATCACCGGAAAACTTTTCTTAAAGAATTTCACTGGCATTACAAAATTGTGATGTGTACCCCTGTTTGTATGGTGTTAGACTTCACAAAACAATTTCAGGTATGGTCACAATGTACAAAAGTTCCATTTTTTTTTATCAAGTCGTGTAAACGCAGCTCCTGCTGCTGCTAATTGTATTAACTAAGAAAAAATTGTTTAACAGGTTTGGGGAATTTATATGAGCGAGGAATCCAGGAAATTAATGAGTAATAGTTAAATTGTTGTAATCTGACCTAATATCGATATTTTTTCCGAAATAAGGTTATTTTAACTTATCTTGCGTCCCCATGTAAGACTAAACAAAAAAAAAATATATGCCAATCTCTCTCATATATAAATGATATCCTCTACCGAATTTTTTATATTAATAAATTCGCCCGGTTTCATGACCCATAGTTCTGGTTTATAATACGTTTTGTGAAGTATACACAGAATCAATAGCTCTACTTAAACAAACTAATCATAACTTTACAGATTTCGAAAGTAAAAAGAAAAATTATATTAAAACACCGATTTAACGTCCTTATACAATATATCGTAATTGTCTGGCATTTTTCTTCATATTAACAACACGCTTTGACATCGTCAATCAAATTTCTTTTCTTATACACCGAATTTTTTTTTTTTTTTATTAAAATATACATATTTTTTTCACGATTTTTTTTTTTTTTTTAAATATCGTTTTTTAGATTTTCTTTAAACTTCAACTATTAGCACAATTCTGATGAGCACGTAGGGAAAAAGACCAGACCAAACTGACTTTTTTTATTATTCATTGATATGTGAGAAAATGCAATGGAACCGTGATGAATAATTCATCATGAGTTGGGTTTTCGATATACTTTAAAATCATTGGTGGTTTGCTTCATAATTGCTACGCCTTTGGAATCCTACCTCTCTTCTCTCTCTCTCTTCTCTCTCTCTCTCTCTCTCTTCTCTCTCTCTCTCTCTCTCTCTCTCCTCTCTCTCTCTCTCATCTCGTCCTTCTCTCTCTCCTCTCTCAAGAAAAGGGAACCATTGTCTTTCTCAATCATTAGGTCAAATTTAGATGGAAGGGAAGCTAACTTACTTATGTGCTGTACAAAATTTCATCAACACAAACGCAAACATGATTATAAAGGAGCACAAATGCATCATCTACATATCTAAACCAGTTAGTCCCTGTGATAAGTACATTAGATCAATGCTTGGCACAAGTCGGTAGACCGGTACAAATCTTAAAGCGAAAGGGGCTTGGGTTCGATACCTCGTCAGGATACTAGGTAACAATTATCTAGAGTAGTTCCCCTCCTAGAATAGTCAGTGCCTTGAGGTGCCAAGCTTTATTAACAACACAAAAAAATAAAAGACAATACAAAAGAAAACATAAGAGACATTATTAAAAAAAAGTACCACTAGAAGCACCTGACCATTGCAACAAAGTTTAAGTAATGGTAGGAAAGTGTTGATCTTAAGAGGAAGATCACAATTATGGTCAGATAAAAATCTTTTAAAAAGTCTCGAAGTGTGACTCCTCTCTTCTCTCTCTCTCTCCTCTAAATGTCCCTTCTTTGTCACTTCTGGAACATGTATGATCATCAAATCTGACATGACTTTATTATTTATTCTGTTTTGACTTTATAAATAAAATCAGGGACAAGCTCAAATGGTCGACAGGAAAAAGGGTCCAAAATCATCAAAGCGTCGAAACAATATGAAACCAAATGCCGTACAGGCAGCCGCAGTGTTGGGCTAAGTATAAGTTTGTAAGTTAAGTTAAGTTAAGTTAAGATTAAGTTAGTTAAGTTAAGTTAAGTTAAGGTTAAGTTAGTAGTAAGTTAGTTAAGGTTAGGTTAAGTTAAGTGTTAGTTAGGTTAGTTAGTTAAGGTTAGGTTAGATTGGGTTAAGTATAAGTTAAGTTAAGTAAAGTTAAGAAGTTAAGTTAGTTAAGTTAAGTTAGGTTAGGTTAGGTTAGGTTAGGTAAGTTAAGTTAAGTTAAGTAAGTTAAGCTTAAGTTAAGTTAAGTTGTTAAGTTAGTTAGTCAAGTCACAGGTCAAGTCAAGTCAAGCAAGTTAAGTAAGTTAAGTAAGTTAAAGTTAAGTTAAGTTATGTTAGGTATTGTCGGATTCGTTAGAGAAACTGTAAATAACCAATTTTTATTTTTGAATAAATGTTGACCCATTTTCCTGTCGACCATTTATTTGGGTATAGGTCCATAAAATCCTCTGAATTCTTAATATGAGAGTTGGAAATAGAAGATTTATATTTTGACAAAAATGAAGCCAGCCAATTAAAAAGACTAGATTCAGGACAATAATTATGAAAAATTATGAGCCTTATTGAAACAGTAAGCCTTATGTTTCAATGACGGGACTCATAATTATGAGTTAATTATGAAGCCCATTTGAAATAAGCCTTATGTTTTCAACGAGGGGCTCATATTATAAGTAATTATAAGTTCTCATTGAAACATGAAGCCTCATGTTTCAATGAGGCCTCATTAATTAGTAACTATAAGTCTAATTGAACATAAGCCTTATGTTTGCAATGAGGCTCATAATTATATAGTAATTATGTTTCATGAAACATTAAGCCTTATGTTTCAATGCAGGCTCATAATTATAAGTATTATAGCTGTCTCCATTGAAACATTAAAGCTTCATGTTTCAATGAGGTCATAATTTTATAAGTAAATTATGTCTCATTGTTTTTTTTCTTTTTTAAAAATAAGCTTTAGATTCAACGAGGCTCATAATTATAAGTAATTATAAGTCTCATTGAAACATAAGCCTTATGTTTCAACGAGGCTCATAATTATAAGTAATTATAAGTCTCATTGAAACATAAGCCTTATGTTTCAACGAGGCTCATAATTATAAGTAATTATAAGTCTCATTGAAACATAAGCCTTATGTTTCAAAGAGGCTCATAATTATAAGTAATTATAAGTCTCATTGAAACATAAGCCTTATGTTTCAACGAGGCTCATAATTATAAGTAATTATGTCTCATTGAAACATAATCCTTATGTTTCAATGAGGCTCATAATTATAAGTAATTATAAGCCTCATTGAAACATAAGCTTATGTTTCACATGAGGCTCATAATTAGTACAGTAATTACTGTCTCATGAAACTAAGATTATGTTCAACGAGGGCCTTCAATTTACAAGTATACAGTTGAACAAGTCTCATGAAACATAAGCCTTATGTTTCAATGAGGCTCATAATTATACAGTAATTATAAAGTCTCATTTGAAACATTACCTGAGAATAGGGAAAATTCTAATTATAAGAATTATAAGTTGTGGAAACATAAGCCTTATGTTTCAATGAGGCTCATAATTATAAGTACATTATAAAGGTCTCACTGAGATCATAAGCCTTATTGTTTCAAGGAGGCTCATAATTATTAAAATAATTATAAGTCTCATTGAAACATAAGCCTTATGTTTCAAATGAGGCTCATAATTATAAGTAATTATAAGTCTCATTGAAACATAAGCCTTATGTTTCAAAGAGGCTCATAATTATAAGTAATTATGAGCCTCATTGAATCATAAGGTTTACGAATTTTAGAGAGACCATACAAATATGATAGGGCAAATAAAAAATCAATTTACCAAGCAAAATAGGATAATCATTTAGAGTAATTTTTTCTTACATAGAGCAAAACTCGTTCTTAATTATACTCTGTATTTTAATGTTTTAAACTTATTGTTTTAATATGTTTTATCAAGAGCTTGTCTCTTTCTTTTTTATTGGTTTATAGAAATTTTAGGGTTTATTCATGTTAAGCAAAATAACGGTTTCTTTTACTTATTTTAGTTTTATCTTTTAATGAGAATCTGAAGATGATTCTCATGAACCGAAAAGATTAATTCCTTCTATTTTCACTTGGGTATATTTTATATAAAAAATAGTTCATGCCCGGTTGGTGTATTTATTATTATTATTATTTAATTATATATTAATAGTATATATATATATATATATATATATTATATATTATATGTATTTATATATATTTATATATAATATATATATATTATTATATATATATAATAATATAATATATATAGTATATATATATATATATATATATATATATAATAGGTATATATATATATTATTATATATATTAAAATTCTGCTAACCTAATGTTACCAAATTTAACATAAGTAAGTTAATCTAAGGAGAGAGAGAGAGAGAAACGATTTGTAGTCCATGAGGAGAGACGAGAGAGAAGAGGAGAGAGAGAGGAGGAGAGATGAGAGAGAGAGAAGAGAGAGGAGACAGACAGGAAGACAGACAGGAACAGACAGACAGACAGCGAAGACAGACAGACAGGACAGACAGACAGAGAGAGAGAGAAAGGTAGAGAGAGACGAGAAGAGAGAGAGAGAGAGAGGAGAGAGAGACAGAGACAGGACAGACAGACAGACAGGACAGACAGACAGACAGACGGGGACAGACAGACAGAGGGAGAGAGAGAGAGAGAGAGAGAGAGAGAGAGAGGATGAGAAGAGAGAGAGAGGAGAGAGAGAGAGAGAGAGAAAGGAGAGAGAAGAGAGAGAGAGAGAGAGGTTTAAAAAAAATCCTAAAGCTGCTGGTCAGCTGCCGAACGTTTCGTATTTATACGGTTGGTTAGCTGTGTTGTTGATATTGATGGTTATTTTATTGCTTCTACGACGGAAATGCTGGAAACTGCGAAAAGTAAACAAAGTATATTATATATGGTCAGCGTTTAGTATAACCGTCTATGTATTCTGTAAAAAACTATTTAATCTACAGTAAAACGAATAACATTGTGAATGTTGCGATCAATTCGTAGTACGGAAATGAAAAAAAAAAAAAAAAAAAAAAAATAATATATATATATAGTATAGTATATATATTATCTCAAAGCTACAATCAGCTACAGCTGAAAAGGAATACATTTTGGGCAATCCTTGTTAAAATTTCACATAGGAAAATGTAAAAAAAAAAAAAAAAAATAAAAAAATTATTGTTAATAATTATGATAATATGATTAGAAGGACCTAGTTTAGATGGTATAAAGGCCTATTTTAGAGACCTTTATTGGTCTTCATCGTTAAAAATAAATAGACTTTCTATAAATTTTGCTTTTTTTTTTTTTTACTAAGATTCCAAGGGTATACCGCCCCGATGGCAGGAGTCGGGGTCTCTCGGCCTTCCGGGGAACTACGGGGTAGGATTATTTCCCCCCCTCCGGGGAGGGTCTCCGGAACCCCCGCTCTTGGTTATTTGGGTTTGTCGCGGGGTTCCTCCGCCCTCCCCTACGGGTATGGAAAAACATTTCCCCCCCTATGTTCCCCGTCGGACTCGAGCCCCCTAAAAATTGTAAAGCATTTTTCTATGTGAAATTTTACCAGGATTCCAAAAATGTATTCCTTTTCGCTGTAGCTATTGTAGTTTTTGAGATATATTTTTTTTTTTTTTTTTTTTTTTCATTTTCCGTACTAGGAATGCACCACGCATTGCCACCATGTGTCATTTCAGGCGTTTTACTGTGCATTAATAGTTTTAAGATGAACAATATCGACGGCTATATACTAAACGCTGCTAATAATAAATATATATATATATATAATAATGATATATATATACTAATATATATATATATATATATATATATATACTATATTTTAATTATTTAAGAATTTTTATTAATTTTTAAATATATATATTATATATATATATATATATATATATATTATATATATATATATTATATTATAACTATATATATTATAGTATATATATGATATATATAATATATATCTGATATTTGGTTTGATCTTAAATTATAATATAGTGCTCTAAGAGTATGTAACTACGCATAACTACATTTGTATTGATAATAACAGGTGTTGACGTTGCAATATTTTAACAACGGTTCTCTGCTTGTCATAGGAGTTAGCTACCGGTTCACCAAACCGGCTGCGAGCCATGTCCACCCCACCCCTAGACACATGCATAGTAGTTGACCAAGCACCCGAATTTTGCTCACTGTCACGCACTGCACCGCACCGCACACTTGCACCGCACCGCAACCGCACCCGCAACCGCAGTCGGGGACACTTTAATTGTGTGCCGCATCGCATCGCACTCGGTGCATTGGCCAACCCTAATATGTAGATACATTTGAATGTGTTTGATTAACACTTTTGGGGATGAAACATTGTTTCATATTGGGAAAGAATTATAAAGAAAATGACTTCGGTTCCGATTCCAAATCCCGCCATTTTGGAATTCAGATTTCAACGATACTTGTGATTTGATAACATGACATGAAACCTTCAGACGAGATTTCGATTTTGGTTCCGAGTTGAGTTTCCAACTTGAACCCGAATTCCGATTCCGACTTCAATCAAGGTTCCGGGTTGAGTTTTCAGCTTGAAAACGGATTCCAATTCCGA
>JABUQX010076895.1:12500-15000 GCA_015478945.1 Trachelipus rathkii | reverse complement strand
AGGAAGTGTTTGGTGATGAATCATTATCGAGAACCCGAATTTTTGAGTGGTATACGCACTTTAAAGTAGGGGGGAAATCTTTGGAAGATGATGATCGTGTCGACAGACCATCAACGGCTCTCATTGATGCCACGATTGCTAGATTACGGGAGGCAATCTGATCTGACAGGAGTCAAACCATCGATGATGCTGCACAATATTGTCGGGATTTCTCATGGCAGTTGTCAGGTGATCATCGCACAAGACTTGACCATGCACCGCGTGTGTACGCACCTTGCCCAATGATTCCTCACCCAGGAACAGTGTGAAGATTGGGTCTACATTAGCGGAGAGCTCATTGCTATTGTGGATGCGGATCGAGGAGGATTGTTAAATAGGGTAATAACTGGCGATGAGATGTGGTGTTACTTGTACGACCCTCAAACGAAGCGTCAGACCTCTGAGTGGAAATCTCCGAGTTCACCACGAAAACAAAAGGTTCGAGTAGATCGCTCAAAGGGGAAAGTCATGTTGGAAGTTTTCTTTGACATTAAAGGTTTCGTGCACTTTAAGTTCATACCTCAGGGTCGTACAGTTACCAAGTATATGTACATTGATATTCTCCGTTGTCTTCGTGACGCAATTAGACATAAACGTCCTGAGGTTTGTTAAGCGAAAAATTGGTTATTACACCATGACGATGCCCGGGCACATCGTTCACTCTTGGTCTCTGAATATCTGACGAACAGCCACGTACCTGTGCTTTCTCAACCTCCTTACTCCCCAGATTTAGCTCCAGCTGATTTCTGTCTTTTCCCTCGCATGAAAGATGTTAAAGTGGATTTCACTCAGCCGGAAGAAATTCAAAGTGTTAGCGACGCTTGCGTTGAAAGAAGGTAACAAAAGAAGGTTTACAGCGATGTTTCGAGCAGTGGTACCAGCCCCGACAAAAGGGTGTGACAGCCGAAGAAGGTACTATTGAAGGTGGTATTGATGGTAATATTTGTATCATATTAAAGATAATAATCTTAGTTAAAAGTTCCGGGTATTTTTTTGACTCTAACCTCGTATATAGAATATATGTTGTAGATGGGAATTATATATATATATATATTATAATATATATGAATATAATTATAATATATATATATATATATATATATATATAATTATATATATATATAAAATATAAATATATATATATATATATATGTGTGTGTTGTGTGGGAGTGTGTGTGTGTGTGTGTGTTGTGATGTGTGTGGTGTGTGTGAGTACAGAATGCATAGTGAAGAATCGTAGGTAAGAATAAATGACGCATAGGCCACGCTTTTAGGCGGGACAGTCCCTGCTTTTTTCCGACCGCCTGTCTCCGCTTCTTTTAAAATAGAAAAATGTCCCCTTTTTCTGAGAAGTCCGCTTTTTTCCATAGATATCCCGCTATTTTTCCCTTTTCAAATAATTATAATAGTTAATATAAAATTATAAATTAAAAAATAACAATAATGATTATTTATTTATAATATATATATATATATATATAATATATATATATATATAATATATATAATATATATAAATTATATATATATATAATATATATATATATATATCTAATGATATATTATATTATATATATATATATATATATATATATATATATATATATATATATATACAAACTAAGTGAAAAAGCGAAAGACTTGATGACTTATGAGACATGTTTAATTTTAATTTTTTTAGAAATGTTCTAAATACTTTCGATTATGTTTCAAATTATTTCTTTCCGAACCAATATGACATTGACAATATACTAAATATAGCCATATTACATAGGACGTTTAAAGAACTTTTATTATAAACGTACGAATTACGATTGATAAATTTCGTTTTAAAACGTCCCCGTGTTTCAGTGAATTTCATTCACCAATGTCCAGTGATAAAGTTATATCAATTAGTTAACTGTCGAAGTTGTTCAAGCTAACAAGGATTTAGGTGTAGTTCTTCAAATAATGTAATAACCATGTCTGCTGCAAAAAAGAAGTGTGTTTTTAATGAAAGCCTGAAATCTATGTATCCTTTTATTCGCAAAACGACCTCAGAAAGTGACGTAAGGTGTGAAAAGCGTAAAAGCGATTTCCTTATAGCCCACGGTGAGGTAGTGACATCACAACATTTCAACACCAAAAGCAAGCAGCTGATAATATCTGCATACTCGAGCCGCAGTATAGATACTCAAAAGCACACTGACACTACTTCCGAGGGTCTAGCCTTAGGCCCCGCCAGAACGGTTTGTCGCGATACCATACTGTGAATAGAAAATCAAAGTTTTAGGATCTGCAGATTTGCGCTGGTAAGAATTTTTGAAGTGATTTGAAACCAATAATTTTTCTTTGTGCTAGAACCAAAGTGCGAAACAAATTGTTTAAATGTTTTTGCTCCATATGCTGAGGCAGAACTACGACAACAAATAAAAGATGCCCACTATGTAACACTTTTAACCGATGAGAGCAATCATGGATA